>CM047809.1:44349030-44547723 GCA_026214975.1 Gentiana macrophylla
ATCCAGATCTCAAACTCTTCGATTCGACAACAACCACAATCCACTGCGTATAGTGAGCATTGCAATATACCAATATATTTTAAAATATATTCATATTAGATTGTTTTATAAAAAAACTTTTTTTTTTTAATTTATTAAATTCACGGCTGATCCAAACTAAATTTTTAATATTTATTTTATATATTTTTTTATATGTTTATAAAGGTGCATGCAGTACCATGCAAAAAAATATAAAATTAATAACAATTACATTGCGGCAACTCTAAAAATATTGAAGCTGCCGCAAAATTAAAAGGAATTTGCCGTGACCCAAAATTAAAAACAATAACAATTTTCGCCTCCTCCGCTTACCTCATTTATCTTTCAACACCAGCTGATCTTCAACACATCATTTTCACAAGCTTCAACCCTGGGACAAAATTAAAATTACAGCTGAAATGAGCCATATTTACAATTTTCGAAAATAGCATGAAATTAATTGCAGCCCCAGCGCTTCTGTCGAGCACTAACTCAAAAGAGCTTATAAAATAGATCTACGGTAAACAAATACCAACCCCAATCCATATCTTCAAACCACAACAATCGTGAACATAAAATTAATAAACATGCATCGCCCCTATAAAAATTGTGACAAAATCTACATGTTATTAATTCCTGGGGATCTAATATTTCCTTATAATGATAAACATAGATCACCTTGGCGATCGATACTTCATCGTTAAATAATATCATCCGCAACTCTAAGTGATTTAACGATTCAGACGCATAAATTACACGTTAATAAAATAATTCAGATCTCATTTACGCTTGAGCCAGTACATACCTCTCGGGATCTCAAAATCCAAGCAAGAACCACAACAGAAGAACAAAGACGGTGTGAAGAGCACCAATGATCTCCGTGACGGTGATCAAAGAACTCCCGTGGAAGGGAAAATCCTAGACTCAAATCCTACCGAGATGCGCACCTGAAAAACCTCCAAGATTTTCCTCAACCCTTGGTCGAAATTTTCTCCCCCCAAGAGGTAGGTTTCTAATTTTGTGTGTAAGCCACACGCCTGCCAGTAACTCTCTTTGATATAGGAGAGAGAATCCTGTCCTCTGCTGACGATTTTATTTTTGCAAATAACATAAATCCAATAAATAAAAATAATCCCATAATACATTCTAGAAATCTAAATCTACCATAATATTTATCTTTATTTCTTACCATAAATATTTATCCAATAAATATTTTCGCTATTACTGCCTTAAAAACAATTTCTGTTTCTAAAATATAGTTTTTTGGTTTAAAATTGTATTGACTCTAGTCAATATATACAATTTTCGTCACAACACTTATTTTCACTACATTATTTAAAAATATCTTTTTTCACATATTTAATTATTTAAATTAAACTAATTTAATAGTTCACTAAACAATTAATTCATATATCGCTTTAATTAAATTCGATAAGAACTAAATTAATATTATTAGAATTCGACGCCTCCAGAAATAAGCTATGCTATATCGAGGCACGTCAAAATTTCATGGATTCAATAATCACTGTCTGCCATAAATCAAATAAATAATTATCTTACGTAACGTAATAATTATATCTGATAAATCAATCACAGAATATGCCACCATAATCCCATGATCGCATTCCTCTGACATAGATTATATTTATCTCCTTACGAATGATAATAAGCGCCCATCGATATAATCATTACATATGGATTAATCCTTCCATAGCCTATTCATTCTAAATCGGAAGTTATCATAACCCTTTATGAACCTCTCTATCCTGATGCTTACTATTAACCCCTGTGTTGATCAATTAATTCATACAACCTCACCAAGAGCTAATCTGTAATATGAACTCGCTACGATCGATCGCTTGTGGATTAACAAATAAATGGAACCTGGTTTCATCTACTTTCATAAATGGAAGGAATGGATTACGTATCTCGTGATAACACGTACTTACCACTCAATCCAAAGACAATGCCGCACGGGGTAATTCGACCATCGGACTCAAGTGGTAATCCTTAACCGTCAAGTCAAGCCTCACATCGATTCAAGCAGCTGGACCGTGATCACCGTGATTAAGATATATCCATAAATATGATCATCGATTGATTCTGATAAGACTTCTCGACACGGAATTATATCGCGAATTTAATCAAATCGGTCCAAATTTCCATATGATATATCTATCATATATAAATGCCTCCACTTAGGTTCTCTTTAACCGTAAAGTCCGGATAAGACAATCACACCCCATTGTGTTCTCGGCGCATTAATAGCACGTTGTTTATAGACCCGGGATACTTTGATGAACTTCACTACGGGCTAATTGTATTTTAAGTACATCTTCACTAACTCAACTTCCTCCCGTGTATATCCCATACACCGAGTTAAGTGTTGATTACATAAACAATATACTTTGTGGTTTTTTGTAGTGTAAATACTATTGTCACATCGGGTGAATACGAGAATAATAAATATGAATAATAATATCATTTCATTTATTAAATAAACAATTACAAAATTGTCTTTCGCATCACACCTAACACTTTCTACTTGTAAATCAGAAATTTGCCTTCTTCAAGTTCTCAGATTCGACATCTTTGGATCTCGGGGATCGTAAGCTCTTCTCTCCTTTCAAAGCATTTAACGATCATATGGCGGGCAGAAATCTCTTCACCTACGACCGAATTCTCAAAGTACAATGTATAATCAAGATCACTCAGAAGATGCGATTAAGGAAGCAAAAGATAAACTTGCTGTGATCTCATAGCTTCAAGCCCGCTTCGATTAAATCTAGTTGGAACATCTAGAAATATCTCGTGGCATGGTCGGCCTCCCCAGCGGTCCTGAGATCGCCTCGACTTCAACATCTCTTGACGTAACCCTCATCGCACTCTTCATCACGCTTCTAAGTCCGATCCCACATCAATTTCGTGATCTCTTTCCCACCATCTCTTCACAAAGATCCCTTGCCTAGAGCCAGAGGATCTTTTGCACGAGAGGAATCTCAGCTCCTCTTCCTCCTCATCCTCTCTTCGCCCACCACAAAACAGAACGCTCATGTTCCTCCGAGAAGCGCAGGCTCCTCCAGCGCGTATCTTCCTCCAAATTCCGCTAACAGACGGGCGGTGGCTGTATGGACGAGACCCTACGATTCTCGGGCCGCCTCGTGGGTCGACTAGTATGTCCAAAGGTCTCGCCACCTCGCTGGTTTGTTGTCCCTACCTACTCCCGATACCGGGCCTGAGGTCGCCGTAATCCTAATCAAGTAAGAATACAGCATATTACTTACGGTACACCCGGAAATGTAAAACAAAGAAACGACATTTACCCCTGTCACGACCTAAGTATATCCAAGCGAAGGTAAGTGGTCGGACCACCTCGCCAGCGAGCCGCAAAGAATCGGCTTGAGGACATTTCGCAGCCTCAAGACAACTCTTCATGCTCGGATAACATCTATCGGAGCCGACTCAGTGAGAGTCGGATATCTATCCTTTTGCAAAGAGCTCATCTTCCAACGCTCTAGTCGAGAATCCCACCGCCTCGCATAAAAACGCCCCGCGGCATGCGTCAGCACTTTGGGCCTCAGCATCATTTTTTTACTCCCGATCGCTGCGGAAGAAGTTGATACCATCCTTTCAACCCCGACTGGCTATACGGCGGAAGGTCCGGAAGAGACCCGGGCCGAGAACTATACCCTCAATCGCTACGACATAATATTATAAACCTATCACCGCCCCGATTCTGCAGTGGGCTGGGCTGAGCCACGCCTAAATCCATAATGACGTAGAGTACGTAAAACAACAGTAGACATAATGGCAACTCCTTGCACTCCGCCTTCAACTAGGCCTCGTAGATAGCAAAATATCCGTCCCGGGATGGGATGCTAACGGACGAGCATCCACGGGAAGCCGAGAGCGGAGTCCTCCGCTTTTATCCTATATTCATCGCAAATGTGTTCCACGCTGACGTGCCAAAATCAAGCCAATCCGTGACTTCGTCATGATATCCTGGATAACCTTTGTATTTTATACTCAAGACAGGATCGGCTGGTATTCGGCGACGGTAGACGGAAGAAGAAGGGTCGCGTAAACCGGTTGGGCGAGGGACCCAAAGAATTTCTTTGATAACCACAGCCTCGTCCACGACTGGCGAATGCTTTGGTCCTGGGGTAAGTGGCTCCTCGTCGCATATATGATCGTAAACGTGCAGAAGAGAGCAAGTACACCAAATAATAGCCGTGAAGTATAAAGTGACGCTTGATATAATGGAGTTATAACCCCTTCACATATCCCAAAAATGCCTCGCTTAAGTTAGTGGATAAATGACGCCGATTCCTGGATAGCTATGACTACGCCATAACTAGCCTTGCCACCCGCAACTCTTTTTCAATTTCAACATTCACAAGTTCAACTTCCGCTTTGAGCCCTAACACTCGATAGATCGAGTCGACCAACCAAGGGTCGGCCGGATCTGCGGGCTTATGACGATGCCAAGAATTGTACCTACCACGTGGCACCTCCAGAAATGGCTCAACATTGGCGGACGACGCACGGGCTCTCCAGGTCGATTCAAGAGAGCCCGGCCACCGCCCCATTCCCATTCAAGCCGGGCCATTGTTTAGACGGTTCTACCGGTCGATGGCCTGGTTCGATCCCGACCTTTAAGGTCGGCCAACATTTGTGCTCTTCTCAACCCGTGAATCGGCCCTCGTGGGTCGGTCTTTCCTAGGTCACCGTTTCTGCACCTGACCGAGCCGTTTCCTGGCTCGCTACCTGTTCCTTCCCTGAGACGCACCCTTATGTGTATGGTTCCGCCACCTAGCCCGGTCGCCTGTGTTAGTCCGAGTCCGCCTCTTGTCGCATTCCCACACGGGCAATAAATAGATAATTATGGAAAGAATCTTGGGCCATAAAGACTCCCATCTCTATCGCTTAACACAAATATTTGAATACTCATAATTATCTCCTACAATCATGAGATCTACTAATCTCTTATCTTTCCTTAAGAACACGGCAATCCAAGCCCAACAATGACAAGGCCCACGCCGCCAGTGGCATAAACTCTTCTCTATATAAATCATCCCTAAGTGAACTACGAAGATTTGATTCCAATCCCAAAGATTGATACGAGGCCTTGACCACCGCCAAGTGCACCAAAATATCCCCAAATCACCCTTCGCTTTTGTCGTTTCTTCATATTTCGAATATCTTTGGACTATCATCGCGAGAAAGAACTTAAGATTGAAGGAGACGCATTTTAATCGCCGACACTTTATAAGGCAATTTATTTTATTTATTTCAAAAATTATTTTAAAAATGTGGACACTTTTAAAGAGACGGACATAGTATTATTAAGAAAATAATAGGTCGAGTGACCACCCAATTGTCAACCAATCAATATGTACGCCTATTATTTGATCGACTTCTATGTTATACCAATCGGATTCCAACCAGCATTTCTTAAGAGATCTCGCAATGGCCGGATGAAAAGGCCCGCTAATAACTTTTATTGCTTTTTAAGATTTTACTTGTTGTTTGTCAAAATCTTTACAATAGCAAGTCTCTTCCTGTTAATAAAAATAGAAGAAATTGATACTACCCAATGGTAGCAGGCGACGTAAATGTTTGATGTGAAAATAATAATTTTATATTGAATCAAGTGGGTTTGAAAGAGACATGGATAGAATAAACAAATAAAAACCATAGGTATCTCAGTGCATAAACAGTGAGGTGGGAGTGGCCAGTACCACCTTCACTTCCACATTTGTGACTTGAAACGTTGATTATTTGGGCTATTTTAGATAATAGTATACCCATCATGTAAAAAGTGACTACACTTTTACGGTGCACATAAATTAAGAAAACAATTAATTTGTTGTATTTTAAATAGTAATGGACATATATACCCCCTACTTTATAATAAATACTTGATTTTGAATATGAAAAGTATATATAAACATTAAATGATGATAGGAGTATGCTTGAAAAGATGCATTGATATTCTTATCCTATGTCACTTGTGTTATGTAAGTTAGATATAACTTAGAATGCCATCATGCTTAACTAAAGAAAGATTCTAAAATCTTAAACTTGAGCATTTGACTTTTACTAAGTGTCTGACATCCTGAAGGATGCCAGCTTTATAGTTATATTCAATCTATTTTAAGTGACTGTGCGAAGTAGAGGTCGAAAGTACTTCACTTTGTATCACAATCGAAGGAAACTATATCAATATAAGATCAAGAATATAGTAATTTCCATACTAATGAGGTTACTAACTTTAATGTCCTTAACAAAAGTAAACGCCAATTATTTTTGACATTCAATTAATAGGACATAATTACCTTCACCTGTAATAAAAACGAGACAATGATATTCTTTATATGTCTCAAAACTCAACTCCTAACGTTTGAATACAATTGATCAAATACTATATAGACCACTTGTCTTTATGTGTCCATAAAACAATTGTGAAAACCTTCAAACGTGAAGAGTGTATTTGATTACACAATCATAAACAGAAACCACCAGAGACATTAGGAAAATCATAATAATAGTAATCTGAATTGATCAACCAACCATTATAACCTAACTTCATCTTGTGTTATGTACTGAAAGCCTTTAATTTTGTGTCATTGGGGACAACTCTTATATTAAGGTGGTCAAAATGGACTTAATCCATAATGGAAATCCATACCTTATATGGTCTGATTATACTTAACTTTAAGAGCATCGGATATAAGCGCATCAAGTCGCCCATACGCTCATGATCAAACTCATCATTGACAAAATTGATTTTGTAAGGCGTGGTGGAGCACTCATACAAACACAAGATTCAAACCTATGCATTCCAAAGGTTGTTATATGAGTTGCCTCATAGTGAATCAGTTAATGTTAATTCTCAAATAGTAAATTCAAAACCTTCCTTTGCCGTCGAAGACACTACATAGAATTTACTTTCAAAGGTAATAAGACTGTAGAATAAATTAAAGTAGAGAAAGATCATCTGTACCTTTGGGCATAAGATAAATCCCCTCATCGTTATATCAATTTCCATCTTGTTTCAATTAATCTCATAAAGCAATTGCTTCCCTTTGGGGCCAAGCATTGTTAAATGAATTAATTGGTCGAAATGTATGAATCACTATGTAATCACTATCCATCATGTGATTGTGGCTTGTATTACTTGTCTGCATTCTAGATTCTTTGGCTACTCCAAGAGATGCAAGAGAAATAAGTCTCTCCGGATAACACACAATAACAAATAATGTATACTAACAACATTATAGACTAAACAACATTAGTTAATTAAACCAAATGATCATGATTCCACCAAAATATAAGACATGGAAACAATACATGATATGACGGGCTTCAAGAGTTCTCTCACCACTTAATTTGTCATTTTGATGTTAAGTCAAAGCATTAACTACTCCCTTTAATATGTGTGTTTTTGACAACTGCGACGGTTAAATAAGAACGGAGGGAGTAGAAGAAACCGGTCACCCTATAGTGGTAGTTCGGTGCCAGCGAAGATTTAACCGGAAATAAGATGGATGTCATAATCATATTAATAGTTTATGTGATTCAATAATAATTATATCTTATTTCTACTATTCTCAATGACGTTCCCAAAACCGTCTATATGAAATCTAGGCTCTTTCTCTTGGTGATAATCTAATAGAACCCGTTTGTGTGATGTTTTTGACTCGCACTTGATGATGATCAAGGCGCCTCGTATCCAATGCAGGATTGGAATCAAGTCTTTGTAGTTCCTTAGGGATTGTTTATATAGAGGGCTTGTGCCTGAGGGTTAGTGTGTGGCGTGTCCATGGTGGACACAGATTAGCGTGTTCTCTTAAGGAAAAGGATTATGTTTTGCTAATCTCCTTGATTCTAGGAAATAATTATAGTATTCAAATATTGGAGCCTTTATGACTCGGAATTCTTTCCATAGTTATCTGATTTATTACTCACGTGGGAAATATGACAAAAGATTAGCTTGGGGCCAACTTAGAGGGCCCGAGCTAGATCAGTTGAACCTTTCTGTGTTTGGGCCGACCTCACGAAGGTTGGGGAGGCTAACTGGCCCAGGATCAACAAAGGTTCTCGTGTGTAAGAGGCTCGGCACGAAGGGACTTAGGATGACCTGTAAGGTCGGGCATGGGTAGGTTTGAACAAAGGTACTGGCCGACTTGCAGCGGTCAGGAAAGTCCTTGTGCCTAATCTTGCTTAGGGGCCGAGGCCGACCTGGAGGGGTCGGGGAGAAAAGTCGAGCGATTCTGGCTTAACTGCTGAGACGTCCAATCCTTAGGACGGCTTTTCCTATTCTACACTTAATGCTAAGTTGCCGCTGTTAGGTGTAGTGCCCGAAAGACAATTATCTAATTGTTTTTATGACAAAATTAATAATTCATCTTATTATATGCATGTATGCTTATAATTAAGACACTAACAAAAACCCTAAGTACCTCGTTTATGTAATCACATAACTCAAAGGTGTATGGCTATACACAAGAGGATTGAGTTAGTGAGATGTACTTAAAATTAACTTAGTCCGTAGCGTTTATTAATCTGAGTACGGGCCTCAAGATTAATTTGCTAATAATGCGCCTGAACACTTTACGGTGTGAGCAATCCTATCCGGACTGTCGGTAATAAGGTACATAGTGGGGCATTTATATATGATGATAATCATATAAATCGAACCGATTTGATTTGAGTTCTCGATATAATTCCGTGATCGAGAAGTCTTATCGAATCACAAGATGATCATATATGGATTAATCTCAATCCCGAGGTGATCACAGATCGCATTTACTTAGACTAGGGTAGAGTTTGATGTGTTAGTAAGGATCACTTCGTAGTAAGTGGTCCAACACTTCGTCGTAGGCTCTATTTTAGGATGAGTGAGTAGTCTGCAATGTTATCAAAGATATGGAATCCATTCCTTCCTCGGGAAGTAGATGACGCCTTCCTTATTTGTTAATCCTAAAGCGATCGATTGCGCTTCCATATTATATTACTTATGAACTAATTGATCACTAGGGGTTAATGGTAAATAAGGATAAGATGTTTCGAGAAAGGTTTACAGAGATATCCCGAATCGAAAATGGGCAGATGCATGGAGGATTTATCGTATGTAATGATTATATCGGTGGGCGCTTATCAACTCATAGTTGAGTATAAGTTATCTATATTCGGCAGAGTTCAGCTTCGGGTTTATAGTGGTGTAATCCCGGAATTAATAGATTGAATATTATTGTTCGGTCTGATGGATAATATTATTTAATTTATTGTAGCTACTGAATATGGGTCCATGGTCCCCGACGTGGCTCCTAACATAGCATATGTTTTCTCGTCGTTTCACCTCAATTGTAATTAAATAGTTGGATTGAACTATTTAATTGATATGTGGATTAATTGTTAGTTGGACTAGATGATTAAATACATGGAAAAGAAATTTTTAGTGACTCGCCCAATATGTGTAAAATGCATTGTGGCCTTATTTATCTAGGGTTTGGGCGCATTTTGTGGCAATTAAGTAATTAGAAGGAAATTAGATTTCTTGGATAATTATTTGATATATGATTTAATTATTTATTTGTTAAATTATAAATCATGGAATATTGGATAATATATTTATTTATCCTAATTTGTTTGGGATATATATTATATTTATCTTTTATTTAAAATTAAGGATTAATTTAATAATTATCTCTTAATTATTAAATCCTTGGAGGACAAGGATTACTCTCATATATAAAGTGTTCTCCTGCCTTTTGACAACACATAATTTCGAAATATTGGTGAGTATTCTAGCCATGAATTTTCGGCTAAATACTTGGGGTTTGAGTTTTAGAAAACTTGGGTTTTCTAAGGTAGCATATTGATGAGGTCCGGCGGCTTGAAACACCATCCACCTGGTGGTGCTTGAGACACACGTTGGAAGATCGTGGCTTCTCATCTAGCTTGGATCTTGGATTGACCTTTGTTTTTGGAGTAATTGCACCATAAAAGTTTGGTAATCTAAACCCCTCGTAGGTTAGATCTATTTTGTATTGATTAGATCTAGATCTTGTACTTTCCGCTGCGTAATCGGGTGGATCTATGATCCATCCGGCGATATTACATCCTACAGCTGCAACGGTGCCACGTGGGCGAGTACAATTCTTGGCATCGTCATAAGCCCCCTAGATCCAGCCGAGTCCTAGTAGGCCGGTTCGGATCTGTTTGGATGGCAGCTCAGCATGCTAGGTTTTCAAGTTATGACCAGGGATTGTATTTATGACCATCCCGAAATTCGAGGCATCACCACTTGCACTGGAACGGTGCCCAAGATTTATTTGGGGATATAAACCCTTCATGTCAAACTTCATTTCGCACCTTGTTATCTTCTCTGCTATCCTTTTGCTGCAGACTCCTATTACAATCTCCTTCCCTCTCTTTGTTTTTGCTTTCCATATGTCCGATTTATCAGAAGAGAAACCACTTACCCCAACGACCAAAGCACTTATCAGAGAGTCTTGGACCAGACCGGTGGTTTTTGAAGAATCCCTTGGGTTCCTCCTCAACCGGTTTCTGTCGTTTCTTCTTCCGGTCCGTCATCAAGCACATTTGATCCCCTCTTGAGGCAAAAGATTCAAAAGGCTACCCAGGACATCATGGGGAGTCATGGTTTGGTTTTCGTTTTGACTCAAAGTAGCATGGAGTATATCTGCCATGAGTATGGGATGAATCGGAAGAACATGCTCATTTGCTTCTTGTGAATCCCGTCCGTCCGACGCGCCCCATCCCTCCTCGATGGGTACTTTGCTATATATGAGGCTCAATTGAAGGCGGGCTGAGGTTGCCGTTGTGCCCTCGCATTTGTATCCGTGTTAGCGGCATTATGGCTTAGAGTGGCTCAACTAGCTCCTTCCGGAATCAGAACAGTGATAGGTTTTGCTATACTATACCGAGCCGCCGGGGTATGGTTCTCGGCGAGTCTCTTTCGAACCTTTCATCGCATAAGCGTAGAGCCTGGGGTTGAAAGGATGGTATCACTTCTCCCATCTGTCGGGAGTAAAGGAAATGATGCTTAAGGGCCCCAAATACAACGCATGGCGGGGGCATTTCTTCTTTGCTCGAGACGGTGGGGATTCCAGGCTTGGACGTTGGAAGACAAGCTCCTTATAGAAGGACGAGTGTCCGACTCTCCCGGATTCGGCTCAAGTGGATGCTATCTAGAACGCGGGGATCGTCCTGAGACTACGTGAACTACCTTCCGAGCTGATCGCTACAGCTCGTCTAGCCGAGGTTGGTCCCGACCCTTATCTTCCCTTAGACAGTAATAGACGTGACCTGGGTAAGTGCCGTTTCTCTCTTGTGTGTTTCAAAGTGGCATAAGTAATGTCCGTTCTCATTTCTTGCAGTAAGGATTCTGGCCGGCCTCTAAGCCCCCGGTCTCAGGGAGGAGGTAGAACGACCAACTGATGGAGTGGTCGAGATCGTTATGCACACAGGTCGACATCAGACGACCAGGACCGTGGGAGAGTCCGTCGGGCTTGACACAGCTCGTCTGTTAGCCGAATTGGAAGAAGATCTCCTGGAGAATCCATCCTCCTCGGGGGAACGTGAATGTTCCCATCATAGTGATGGACGACGAGGGGGTGAGGAAGAGGATGAGGAGGAGCATGAGACTCCTCTTGTATGAAGATCTTCTCGCCCTAGGCCAGGGGATGCTGACGCGGAAGAGAAGTCGGGAAATAAAGGTAGGAGTAACTTAGGGTCGGACCCAGAGAAACACAACGAAAGGACATCTGGGGTTTGTCAAGAGGATGTGGAGGTCGAGATTGATCTTCACACCTTGCCCCGTGCAGCAGGTCAGGCACAAGATGTTTCTCAGATGTCTGACATGGATCTGATCGAAGCGGGTTTTGAGGCCATGAGATACGTAAGTTTCATTTCTTTGCATCCTTAGCGTTTATCCTTATTGAGTGATTTTGATCATACGCCGTGTTTTTTCAGGGATCGGTTGTGGGTCAAGAGGATGTTTTTCGAGGGATCGGTTTCGTGGAGTTTGTTTGCTTATACGGAGGATGTGTCTATCTCTCCACAACGTCTTTGAAATTTACTCCGATCTTTTTCCTTTACTTGGACCCGTTCCAGAGCTAAGTCTTTTTCTTAAATTCTCATTTATTTTTGTCATTGAGGACAATGTCATGTTTAAGTGGGGGGTAGGAGACTTAGCCATGATATGTTATACTTGAAAGTTGAATGAAACGGCACATGATTGAAAAAATTGAATACATACCATATTATGTATCTCGTACCCTTAGAATTGTGAGTTCCTAGCTAAGAATTGATAGGAAAGGAACCAAGTTTCATGAGTACGTGATCATTTTATACTTATGTTAAGTAAATTTAAGGATATTCATGCCCGTTTTTGCAAGTAGTTATTTATTATTCAATCACTCAATCTGTGAATTGAGTATACCGCGCAAATCATAATAATCAAGAAATTATGTGTACATTGCATAGATGATTGGTTATGTGAACTTAGTATCAATATCTATCTCACGATGCATTCTTATCTTTTAGCCATTAAAGCGAGTAATAAGCTTGAGACGTGCACTGTGTTTTAGCAAAATGTTAGACACTTGGGCTTGTAGTGACATTACCAAAGTAGCCCCGCTTGTGGTAATATTCGATGCTATACATGATCTAAGATAGGGGATACTCTAAAAAGTTTTCTTCCTTGAGATTGATAGTATTTGAAAAATATGAAGAATTGAAGAAATTCAACTTTTAAGAGGCTTTGAGTAGTACTCGGTCTCCAAGTCCAAAATCCCATAGATACGCTCTTGCTTATTGCTCTAGTGCTCTAACCATTGCATGAGGCATAAGAAGTATGAATGCTTTGAGGTTGGTAGGTTGAGATTGCGAAGTTAGCATAAACTCTAATCTTGCCACGAATATATAAAACTAAATGCACATGCACACATCACTTGATTCATAGTAAGTAGTGAATAATGGATATCTTATGAGCATGACTAGTATGAGTTGACTTGAGTTTCTTGTGTAAGTATGATTTGACCATAGAAAATGTTGTCTTGGGAATGACTTATTGATGCTTTGTTCGGACGATCAAAGTCTAAGTGGGGAGTAGTTGATGACGGTCAAATTATACCCGTAAAAGTCATCAACGTTGACCTTAAATCGAGATTAATAATATATATTTCATATTGAATCACTCGTTTATATTTATTATTTAATGTTAAGTGATTATTAATATGATATTGGGTATTTAACTGCTTTTATTATTAAAAGGCCGATTTATTGTGCTATAAATGTTTATTTTGCGAGATCACAACAAATCGGGAGGATTAATGTTAATTAATCAATGGTCTCAAGATAATAGAGAAAGAAAATCGGAGCATTAAACGAAAGGTTAATCGGATCAACACGGCGTGCAAGTGGGAGCAAGACAGACGAAGAAAATATTTAAAATGTGCCAAAAAATAGGTTCGATCGACCGAGCTTTATAGCTTGATCGACCGAGTGTGTCATCTCGGTCACTTATCGGATTTTTTCGTATTTACCTTCTAGATCCTTCATAAGTCGGCAGAAACTCCTATATAAAGCGACTACGAGAAATTGTAAATCATCCATTCATTCTTTCTTCAATCTTACAATTCATAATATAACTTTGATACAATGTAGAATAATTTGAGGTTTCCAGCAATTTAAGGTGCACAATATATAAGCCTTTATTTTCTTTTCTTTCTTTTAAGTAATTAATCCCTCCCAATTATGCTTTATCGTTTGAATTAGTTAATCATAGCTAGATGATGTAGATATAGGCTATGACGTTAGGGATGTGGCGACTCCTTGTCTATGGGGATCCCATAACCTCGTCATACACTTAGTATTTATTCATGAATCTACTTGATTTAATTAATGCGTATCTATGTTAGTTTATATGAATCTGTATGCGAATTCTTTGTTTAATCACTGCTCGTATGATGAAACGCAGAGAGATATATTCTAAGATGTATTCTGGGTTGAAATCGTTCGGGTGACCGAAAGGTGTCATTCGATCGACCGAGGCCTTACACTCGGTCGACCGAGCCGTGTTTTCATCCGTTAAATAGCCACGTCTTTATGGTTAGGTTAACTTAATAGAATTTATTATCTCGTGAGGTATGGCTATGGCTCGTTACTCGCTTAGTTTAATTAAAACGTGTAAAAAGGAAATACCAATATAAAACTCTTAGGTAGGCTTATGAATTTCTCTTCACGGACGTTCAGCAATATCTAGGTAGGTTTATATTTGGGAATTGCATGCACCTGATTATACATACGTCGTAGATTAGCATGAGACTATAACTTGGTAATTGCTAGTTGGACGAGAGCTTGAGTAATCGTTTAGGAAGTATAAGTACGCCTAACCATAGGAATGTTGCCTAGATGAGGTGTACCATTAATATCGGCATCCTTAGTGTCGTAAGCGTGCAAGTTATATGAGATGGATACCCAAAAGGTGAAGTCACGTAATGTAGCACAGTGATCTAGCAACCTAACCGGTGCAAAGTCAAGTTAAAGAGGATGACTCCCGTAGCCAATCTAAGATAGATACAAACGGATTGACAGTTAATAAGTTCAGTTTATTATATAGGTCCAAACGATAAAGACTATAATTGGGGAGGTTAATTACGTTGTGTCGAGTCGTGTCTTACCTTTCTTGTCTTATGTTGGTCGTAGACCGCCTCTATGTCCTTGACATGTTTAATTAATTGTTTGTATATAAGATGATCCACAATTGGTTCCCTGTGGGATCGACCTTGATTCACTATAGCTATACTACGATGGGCCTAGTCCTCTTGCTAGTATTGGTTTATGGTGGTCAAGTATATTATAACCTGATTGACCCTGATCATAGTTCATATCTTTGTAATTTTTATATTTTATACGTATGATAATAGCTGCCCCCTAGTATGTCATGCCAATGAATATTCAGGGATGGCATACTAGTATTACTAAATGTGGTGTAATTAGTTTAAGTTAGCGCGGCGTGGCCGGATCGGGCCGACTTCTCGCGTGAAAATATGGACGAGCAGGGTCAGGCTAGTTCTGACGTCTCGTTTAATGGCACGGCGAGCAGGGCCAGGTCGGACTGACTTCTCACGTGAAAGTATAGACAAGCAGGGCCAGGCTAGTGCTGACGTCTCGTTTAAAGTCACGGGGAGCAGGGCTAGGTCGGACTGACTTCTCACGTGAAAGTATGGACGAGCAGGGTCAGGCTAGTGTTGACGTCTCGTTTAAGCATGGCGAGCAGGGACAGGTCGGACTGACTTCTCGCGTGAAATTATGGACGAGCAGGGCCAGGCTAGTGCTGACGTCTCGTTTAATGGCATGACGAGCAGGGCCAGGTCGGACTGACTTCTCGCATGAAAGTATGGACGAGTAAGGCCAAGCTAATGTTGACGTCTAGTTTAAAGGCACGACGAGCAGGACCAGGTCGGACTGACTTCTCATGTGAAAGTATTGCGTTGCTTGAAATAAATGTTACTATAACAAGAAAGTAATAATATTTTATTTAAAATTACAAGACGTTAGCAAATTTAAAGCGAAATAACAGCTAAACATGGGCTATTCATAAGATCTACTCTACGGATAGAACTTTTGCAAGTTGTTAGCATGCCGGCTCCTGGGGACGGTTCTCCCCTAGAGTCGGCCAACTGATAAGCGCCATTTCAATGCACCTTTAAAACTTTGTAGGGTCCTTCCCAATTCGGGTACAGTTTTCCCTGGGGACCTTGCCTGCTGACTTCGTTCTTCCAAAGCACCAAGTCTCCTTCTTTAAAGTACATGTGTCTCACTTTAATGTCGTAGTATTGAGAAAGCTTTTTCTTATATTTGGCCATTCGGATGAATGCTATCTCTTGGCTCTCTTCTAAGTCATCTTTGGAGTGTCTGAGCTCGATTTCCCTGTCCGCTTTTGCATAGAGCTCGAGTCTGGGTGAGGGTAATCCGATTTCGGCGGGTATAACAGATTCGCTCCCATAGGCCAAAGAGAAAGGTGTCTCTCCTGTTGCCGATTTAGGGGTAGTTCGGTTTGCCCAGAGGATGTTGGGTAGATGTTCTACCCAATTTCCCCTCCTTCTTCAGTCTTTTCTTCAGCCGACTTTGATATGCCGATTGGTCTGCTCGACTTGCCCATTATCTTGAGGATAGCCTCACCGCGTGAAATCTTTGGGATATCCCTGGCTCGGCGCACTAGGATCGGACTCCTGGTCTTGAATCCGGGTGCCATTGTCTGATATCAACGTCTTGGAATCTCGTACCGGCATAAAACATTTTTCCGGAGGAACCTCTGGATAGATTTAGCCATGTCGTAGTGAGGGCTTCAAATGCTTTCCACCCATTTGGTGAAGTAATCTCGTCGACCACTAAAAATTTGAAGTTTCCTGGTGCCCGAGGTAGGGGCCGACCAAATCGACTCTCATTGATCGAAGGGCCATGCCGCGATTAGGGGGGTCATCTGCTTAGAGGCTTTATGGGATATATTACCATGTTCCTGGCATGAGTTACACCTGTGAATGAGGTCCTCGGCATCTTGCTGCATGGTCGTCCAGTAATAGCCGAATAGTCGGCACTTTAATGCTAACTTCTGGGCTCCAGGATGGTTTCCACAAATTCTTAAATGGATTTCCCGAAGTAGATAGTTCCCTTCCTCTTATGTTGCGCACCTAAGCCAGGGTGCCACAAAAGACTTCCTATAAAGTACGTTGTCAAAAAGCGAGTACCGGGCTGCTCGGAATTTCATCTTTCTGGCCAAGGTTTTGTCTTCTGGTAGTATTCCGTTGCTGAGGTAGGATACTATGGGATCCATCCAAGTATCCTTCTGGGTGATGGGCTGGACCTCTCGTGCATCGTAACTTCTTTCTTGTAACTGTTCTACCAATACCTTTTTGTTGGAGACGAAACTAGATACCAACTTGGAAAGGGCATCGGCTCGTCGATTCTAGGATCAGGGGACCTGTTCGATAAGAACAGTGTAGAAAGCCTTCAACTGATCTCTGGCTACGGCTAGGTATTTCTTCATAGGCTCTTCTTTAGCCTCGTATTCTCCCTTTATGTGATTGACAATCAACTAGGAATCGCTGTATACCCTTAGGTTCCTAGCCCCAACTTAGTTTGCGAGTAAGCCCGGTGATTAGGGCTTTGTATTCGGCCTCGTTATTGGTGGCCAGGAAGCTGAACCGGAGTGCGTAGGGAAACTCTTCTCCTTTTGGAGTGATGAGCAGGAGTCCTGCCCTGGCTCCATCCTTGTTAGATGCTCCATCGACATACAACGTCTAATCTTCGACCTCGGCGCTTGGTTGATTTTGATCGGCGGTTATTGCCGCTTCTTCCGCAAGAAAATTTGCTAGTGCTTGGGCTTTGACCGCTGTTCTAGGACGAAAATCCAAGTCGTACTCGGCTAATTCTACTACCCATTTTATCAATCGCCCTGACGTTTCTGGTCGGGATAATATCTGTCGAAGAGGCTGGTCGGTAATTACGACTACGGGATGGGCCTGAAAGTAGTGTCTTAGCTTTCTGAAGGTATGCACTAAGGCTAATGCCAACTTCTCGGTGTTTGAGTATCTGACCTCTGGGCCGTGAAGAGCTTTACTGACGTAGAAGTTTGGTTTCTGCATATTGCCTTGTTCCTTGACGAGGACAGCGCTTATAGCTTCGCCACACACTGCCAAGTAGGCGAACAGAGTATCCCCTGCTGTGGTGAAGTTAATGTGGGCAGCTTGGCTAAGTAGACTTTCAAATCTTCGAAGGCCTGCTGGCATTCTTCGTCCCACTTGAACGGGTTAGCATGTCTTAGGACCTTAAAGAAAGGGAGGGCTCGCTGAGCCGATTTGGACAAAAATCGTCCGAGCGCGGCCATTCTTCCCGTTAACCTCTGGAATTCTTTGATGCTTCTTGGTGTCGGCATAGTTCTTAGTGCTTCTACATTGTCCGGGTTAGCTCTGATGCCTTCCTGTGATATCATATACCCCAAGAATTTCCCAGTCCAAACCCCAAACATGAACTTTTTAGGATTAAGCTTCATTTGTGAGGTTCCGAGTACTTCAAAGACTTCCATTACGTCAATTAAGTATTGCTCCAAGGACTTGCTTTTGATTAGAAGGTCATCTACGTATACCTCCATACACCTCTCTATCTGATCTTTGAATATCTTATTGACCGCCCTTTGATAGGTCGCTCCAGCGTTTTTGAGGCCAATCGGCATAGTTTTGTAACAGTATGTGCTAAACTCATTGATGAACGAGGTATTTTCGGCGTCCCGGGGTCCATGACAATCTGATGGTAACCCCTGTAAGCATCCAGGAAACCAAAAACTCTAAATCCTATGGTTGAATCCACCATTCGATCTATATTGGGTAAAGGATAACAGTCCTTGGGGCAAGCTTGGTTGAGGTCGGTAAAGTCTACACACATCCTCCAACTACCGTCAGGCTTCTTCACTAAGACGGGGTTCGCCAGCCAGTCTGGGTAACTTACTTCCTGAATGATGTTGGCTTGGAGTAGTTTAGATACTTCTTCTTAAAGGCATCCACTCGTTCTTGGGCAAAATGCCTCTTCTTCTGGCGAATAGGCTTCCGGCTCGGGTTGACATTCAGCTAATGCATAGCTAGAGCTGGGGACAAACCAGGCATCTCTTCCGTAGTCCAGGCGAACACTTTCTTGAATTCCTTCAACAAGGCTACTAATTGTTCCTTGTGTAAGTCGGGGATCTATGATCCTACGGTGACGGTGACCCGGCAAAACCGAACAATTGAGTAGTTGCCGGGGTTAACTCAAAGCTATCTAAGTGCATCAAATGTAAAGTAGAATGGTATAAGATACTAACCGCACTTCCTGTGTCAATGCAAATACGCCTTTCCAGATTTCGACCCAGCATGGCTTCGATCACGAGGTAACCGTTGTTAATTACAAGGGGGACAAGATCTCCAGTGCTGTAAGTCACCTCTTCGAGAAATCTTCGCCTTTTATATGGTGTTACGGTCCTGGAGTGTCGATCATCTTCTTGCATCAGGACCTGGGTGCCATACCCACCGGAGATGGTGTTTACGCTCTTCATCTTCAGGCAAATCCCACAAACAGATTATCCACAAAAAGAAGGCCCTCCTTCTAGCACCAATTGACGTTCCCAAAAACCGTCTATATGAAATCAAGGCTATGTCGCTTGGTGATAATCTAATGGAACCCGTAGAACCCTGAAAACGAAGAAAAGAGAAGGGTGGATGTGTGATGTTTTTTTTACTACACTTGATGATGATCAAGCTGCCTACGTATCCAATGCGGGGATTGGAATTAAGTCTTCATAGTTCCTTAGGCATTGTTTATATAGAGGGGCCTGTGCCCTAGGGTTAGTGTGTGGCGTGTCCATGGTGGACACTGATTGGCGTGTTCCCTAAGGAAAAGGACTATTTTTTGTTAATCTCCTTGATTCTAGGAGATAATTATAGTATTCAAATATTGGATCCTTTATGACTCAGAATTCTGTCCATAGTGTTAGGAAATCACTAGTTTAACGCAGCGGAATTTAAAATTTGATTTCCTTTTCTAGATCGTTCTTCGTTTAATGCAATAAACACGTTAAGTTGTTTGACGGTTATACCTTAGATGATCTATAAGATCGTCGCTTTGACCGTCAACGGAGAGTAGTTCAATCGCGCAAGCCGTCCCACGCGTCTGGCCTCTATCGCTAATCCACACGAACCCCTTGCCGGAATCCTCCTGGATTGCTATCGAGAAAAACTCCGCCGCTAGACCGGACCTTTTCTTCCTCACAAACTCACTATGGAAGGCTCTCTATTTTACACAAGAATTAAGAACTCTTACAATTGTGATGTACAAAAGAGCTTGACACTCACCTCCTATATATAGTGGTTGGGGCGCCCATATATGGTGTGGAGGAGAAGAAAACATTTTTCAATAAAATAAGGAAAATCAACTAGATTGATTTATCTCTTTAATTATAATTTATTTTGCCAATATCTTATATTGATTATAATTATCTTATTACCATAAATCTATTTTTCCAAAATCAATTAATATCTTATATTAATATTATGGTAATCTTATTAATTAAAGTGCACAATCCAAGTGTATCGCATACACTTAAATGTGGCGCCCATATGCCAATAAATTGGCTTCCGGAATATTCTTTAATTAATCTAATTTATATATAATTAATATCTTGTATTTTATTTATTCATAATAAATAAATACCACCATATTAATTTACCACTATAACCTTTATAGTCTGAGATAAACTTTCCTTATTTGGTTATCAACTATAACCGCATTTTAATCCGACTCGATGTTCATATGTGTGTGACCCGATAGGCTTCCGAATATGTTGGCCGTAGACACAAAGTGCAATTTACTAAAATGCCCTTCATACCTAACGATCACGGGATAGCGTCTAGCAACACACCGTGACCCCCAATTATTGGAAAAATCAAAAGCAATGACTACTACCTTTCATGTGAAGCAGTTACCGTGTAACTTACAATCCTATTGCTATAATAATATCCATACGATCGTATCTCGAGTGTCAATACATTAACGATCGTATCTTATAATCTGGATATCATGCTCTCTCGGAATAACACATTTACTCCCACTTTGCAAAGATTCTCGAGAGCTAGACATTTCTTATAAGAAGGCCATTTCGGATATTCGATCCCAATCATAGGATACGCGATTCCCGGATGACCAATCATGTATACTCCGCGATGCTTCAATATCATACCCAATCACTACCGCATGATCGCCCTGTGGTTAGGAGAAATCTCAATAGTGTCAAAGAATGACAATCCACACCGTGATGCCATGAAGACTCCGGTCAAAAGGATAATTACACAACCGCCACATAGTGTGACACTTAATGTAAGTGGAGTCGGTCACTAACGTCGCGATTCTCTAATACACGCCCACGTCATACCCAAGTGTCTCTACACTTCGATAGACGAGATCTATCCCTACCTTCTAAAAGATAGAAGACATCCATCGTGCTAGTCTCGATTATACTATCAATGTCCCATTTGATAATATATAAGACTAGAGACATTTAAGTACCAACCTTGTTATAGTGATTAGAGATCTCATCAACCATAATCACTATCATGGTTTCTCTATCATCATGATTGATACTAGGGGACGTTACTATATATATACAACAAATAATATGAAGATAAACAATATATAATAACATAAGTGCTTTTATTAATCATAATAAAGTTATTACATGAACTAAATAGATCAGAACGACCCGACCGGTCGGATCCGGTCCAACCCGATTGGGTTTAGACACCTTTCCAACAATCTCCCACTTGGCCTAAAGCCAATCACCCATATGCCTAAGCCCGTGCAAGTGAACATGTTTCTCATGCTTAGCTTGAGACAATGCCTTGGCTAACGAATCACTATGTTATCATCCGTGTGGACTTTCTCTATCTTTACATCTCCTCTATCTACTATCTCTCTAATCAAGTGATAGCGCCAGAGCACATGTTTGGACTTACATGAGACCTTGGTTCCTTTGACTGAGATATCGCTCCATTATTATCACAAAGATGCAGGCACTGGACCTTCAATTGAGGAACCACACCAAGTTCGATGAATGAACTTCTTCATCCAAATCGCTTCCTTTGCCGCCTCCGAGGTCGCTATGTATTCGGCTTCCGTTGTAGAGTCCGCAGTAGTCTCCTGCTTGGAACTCTTCCAGCTCACTGCTCCGCCGTTAAGCGTGAAAACAAATCCAGATTGTGACTTAAAGTCATCCTTGTCAGTTTGGAAACTGGCATCCGTGTAACCTCGTAATACTAAATCATCATTCCCGAAAACCAGGAACATATCCCAGTACGTCTCAAGTACTTGAGGATATTCTTGACAGCTATCCAGTGACCATCACCTGGATTGGACTGGTACCTACTAGTCATACTAAGAGGGTACGAGACATCTGGTCTTGTGCATAACATGGCATACATGATAGACCCGATTGCCGAAGCATAAGGGACTTTACTCATTTGTGCCCATTCCTCCTCTGTCTTGGGACTCATTCCCTTCGACAGGTAGACCCCATGTGACATGGGAAGCAATCCTTTCTTGGACTGCTCCATGCTGAATCTCTTCAGCATCTTGTCTATATAGGTGGATTGCGATAGACCAAGCAACCTTTTAGATCTATCTCTATAGATCTTTATTCCTAGAATATAGGCTGCATCACCCAAGTCCTTCATTGAGAAGTTCTTGGATAACCAAGCTTTGACTGATTGTAACATAGGCACATCATTCCCTATGAGCAATATGTCATCTACATAAAGCACTAAGAACACAATGGCACTCCCACTAACCTTCTTGTAAACACAGGGCTCATCTTCGTTCTTGATGAAATCAAACTGTTTGATTATCTCATCAAAGCGAAGATTCCAACTCCGAGAAGCTTGCTTTAATCCATAAATGGATCTTTGCGCTTTACACACCATCCTCAAGGTCATTGGTTGTGAATCCTCAGTCGTGTCATATACACTTCCTCGCACGTGTTTCCGTTAAGAAAGCTATTTTCACATCCATCCGCTAGATTTCGTAATCATGGTATCTTTGCAATAATGAGTGTTCGTGGTCAAATTGTATGATTTTTAAGATATATTTTATATCAATTTCCCCCCGTATATGTATTATTTTCATAGAAGTAGGGCTTTATATTGAAATATTGAGTAAATGATGTTTTTAATAGTTAAATTTCAAAACGTAACGATTTATGTGCGTAATTGATGATTTTATGTTATTTTGGAAATACGTTACGCTTTGGTATGTTTTCCTATTGTTGTAGATACTCATTGATGATGGAAGAGAGGATTT
Organism: Gentiana macrophylla; assembly: GCA_026214975.1. NCBI lineage: Eukaryota > Viridiplantae > Streptophyta > Magnoliopsida > Gentianales > Gentianaceae > Gentiana > Gentiana macrophylla. The sequence continues at coordinate 44,371,960 of CM047809.1, forward strand.
TAGAGAGCCAAATTCGTGCTTGGAAAGGATCAATCAAAGTTATGGAAGATTGAAAGATATAAGGAAAGAAATCAATCAAGATAAATGTCGGAAAATCAGGATTCCGGGTAGTGACGACCTTCCGACGCAGTTCTTGATATGATATAAACTTATTTGACTCTGGACCTCAAGAGAAGAGTTGTAGGGCTTGAAGAGAGGATTCTACAGGATTTTGAATCACTCCATTCCGAATTACGAGGCCCGAGATATGAGCGTTACAAGTTTGGATGCTGTTGCTGAAAATAGTGGACGGGCGTCCGGATCTTCAAACGGGCGTCCGGCACCTTTACTGTAGCAACCGACTTGATTTTTCTATAAAAGCAGCTGCGATTCCAACCCTAATTACATCAGATTTTTCATACGAAAATTACACGCATAAAGCCGCTTTGCTGCGGGAGCTTTCAGTTATAGCATCACCCGAGCCTTGTGCTCGGGTGATCGGGGTTAGATTAGGTCTTTTATTTTGTTCTTTTTCCTTCTTGTTCGAGCATGATGAAGGCTTGAAGCTTTCATCCATGGAGCAGCCATGTAATCCTTTTTCTGCAGCACTTTGATTCCTTTCTATGGATATTTTGTAAGTTTTATTTATAATTGTTTCTTTTTCTATGTTCAATTGTATCTTGCAATATAAATCGAAGATGATTGCATGATTTGATGCTACCGTATGACGGAAGTCGGTGTAGTTTAGATCACCATAGGAAAGATTAGATCTTTAACCTATACATAACGGAAGTTCGTAGGTTAAATATCTAGGTTTACTGAGAGAACCACAATTTAATTAATTCGATGCAAGATTTTCTTAGAATTGAATTGAGGATATCACCGTTACGGAAAGATGAGATTTTTCATGTATTTGTTTCATTACGTTATTCTTGTTCTCTTTCATGTTTCGAGATGCTATATGTTAATCGAATTTAGTTAACGGAAGTTAATAAATTCGTTAGATTGCCATGATAGAGATTAACAATTATTATTCCAACAAACGGAAGTTGAGGGATAAGGTTGTTAGATTAGGATTTAATCCGTATCTTTGCTTCGTATACATGTTAGTTAAGACCGGAAGGTAAACTAATGAATGGCGTGATAAATCGGAAGAGGAAACGCTTCTTTAGATAAGATAATAATCCAAGATAACTTGTGAATGAATATGTGTTGATCTTATTTCTTTCGGTGAGATGATGGTTGTTGGGAAGAGGTTGATCATGGTTTGTTCATGGTTGTTCAGTAGATAGATTTACCGCTTTCGTAGATGTAGTTTTATTTATGTTTTTATCGCTTTTATCCTTCCTGGCTTTGGATTAACAATCCTCTCGTCCAGCTTTATTTTCCGCTTTAGTTTAGGTTTAGGTTAATAAAGAAGGATTAATTAGATTAGATTCAATATCCCTTTTCCTCGAGGATCGATACCCGTGCATTTATCCAACTTTACTAGCAACTACCCGGTATTCGGCCGGTTAGAGGTAGTTTTGCATGGTAGTATAGGTTTTATAAATTTTCTTTTGTTTTAATGATGCAAAATCTCCCCAACAAAAGTGGCGCCGTTGCCGGGAATCGGTGTTTTGTTGAATCTAATTGAATTAATTTTTCTATTTCGTTACGTGTTTTTGTTTTTGTTTTTCAATAAAAGTAGCGTTGAATAAATTGAGGTTTTTTTTTTTTTGCCGTGTTTCGATAACCGTTGGGTTAAGAATGTGCAAAAGTTTTTTTATACTCGATTTATGACACGCGAATTACATGTTTGTGTTATCTAATCACCTCTCTGTGCTTTAATGTGATAAGGTCTGCTGTGATGATTTTGTTTAGGATAATTAGGGTTTCGTGTTTTTCCTGCTGCTTTTCGTGCAAATTCGATGTATGGACGAAGCGCTCGCTTCATTGGACGCCCGTCCGCTTCTTCATCTGCAGTGAACGAGCGTTGGAAGTATTGACGCCGTCCGCTCAAATATTTTCAATCTGCTCGATTTAGAGACCGCATTTAGCGTCTATACTTTCGAACGCCCGTCCGTCGGTTTTTTCAAGCGCGCATTTAGCGCCTGCGCAAGGTGGAACGCCCGTCCCATTCACGAACGCTAAGTGAACGTTAAATCCGGGGTTCACCCAGTGTTCGATTTTTCTTGATTTTATTTTCAATGCTTTTATTTGATTTGGATGTTCTCATATGAGCTTCTGTGGCTAATTGATGTTTACATAGATGTCCTGAACTTATAAGTTTTTACCTTTCCATCTATGAATCCATGTTAGATAATTGATCAATTCCTTATATATGATTCATCTAGGCATGTTATAGTGGATCCGGTTCTCGTAAGCTATAACATTTCTTATGGTTAATTAGTAGCTAATGTCGGTTCCCGTATGCTACATACCGCTCCGATGAATCTTTTAAGCTTTTAAGACTTACGTGCTTCCTTTGTTTTTATAGTTCATATGGGCAGCTATCGCCGGTTTTCCGTATGCTACGCCCTTTTCTCCATATGAGTTATACTGTTTAGATAGATGACTGTTGGTTTCCATAAGTCTATCACTTTCGATAAGTCTTAAGGCGCGTCGGCACTAGTGAGCCAAGACTGCATGCTTTATCGTAACTCACACATTATGTGGTAGACGTTTATATATATATGTCGTGTTGCATATAGTGGGTTAGTTTTCTTTCTTTTATTTTATTTTCTTTTTGCATATCATTTAAATGCATTTCATTTAGTTGCATTTCATATAGTTTCATTGTTTTTCTATTTTTCCTTTTATTTTTCTCAAGTGTGGTCACGGTTTTAAGTAATACCACCTAGTTTATTTTTCTTTTTGAGTGTAGTTAATCGCTTGTTTCGTAATACTACCTCGCTTTTATTTTATTTTTTAGGATTTTTCACGTAGATTGCATTGTAATGCATTTTCATATAGTTGCACCTAGCCTACTATTTTGTAATATTTCATGTATATGTTCCATCTTTATTTGAGCTTAATCTGAAAATTCTCTGACTTCCTTTCTTGTGCTTTATATATTATATTCCCCTTGTCCCGAGATACTTTCGTGTTTTTCAAGTGTGCGAGGATATTAGCGTTTGTGAGTCGTAGACGATTTCGCTTTTCCGGTGGATGGTCCACGAGTTCGATTCATTGAGCATTTCTGGGTGAGGTCGACCCACTTCCAGAATAGCTCCCTTTCGAACAACGAATCAGCTAAGTTTTCTTTTTCTTTTTCTTTTTCATTCTGCACAACTTGAGGACAAGTTGCAATCTAAGTGTGGGGGAGGGGATGGTTTTTGTGTATCTACTTTCATTTGCTCATATTAATTATAATTTTCTATGAAAGTGCTAAATTTTTCAAAATTTTTGTTTAGTCCTTAGTAACATTTCAACCGCATGCTAGTTTTATAATCATCACCTTTAGTTGTTATCATTAGTCATATCATGTTTAAGAATAGGTTTGGTAGATTCGATACTCACTTGAACTTCATTTCACGAACCTATTAGATGAAGAGCCAAATATAGAATAGTTTCCGGTTAGTTAAAGGAAAGTTAATTCTCGATCTGAGATAACACTTATTTAGCATTAATGAAAGTTAAGAACTAGTGCTATACTCACAGCTTAGAATCTCAAGACCTTAGTGTTCTTGAGAACTTTAAGAGTCTTGAATGTGTTAGAAATATATTTGACCGAGAGTTTCCAAAGAGTTTGAAAAATATAAAAATATATATATCTATAAATAATAAATGAATAGAATTTCTTTATGGGAATTTTGTTTGTAACTATCACCTCGAGTCCATTTGGATACTGCCCCAATTGGGAGTGTGGTTTACCTTGGACAAGATGGGTTTGAGTGATCTCAGGGGTGACTCGCTCTAATGTAGGGGGAGTGTGTTATACTTTTGAGACGCGACGATAGGAAATATAAAATATACGTGCTTTTTTTTTGGAGTTCTAAGTCAAGTTGATCTAAACCCAAAGAGAGACCCGAGAGGTATTTCCTTGGCACTAAGTAAAGGAGTTTAGTTGTGAGTTAGTTACTATGTTCTTGGTAATTAGTTTTTGTTAGGTAAGTCTTAGATAGAATGAAGTTTTCGCTTAGTTGACCGGATAATCTGTTAGTGCTTGATGTATTATATCAAGAGAGGATCGGTGGAAGTTTAGTAGGTTCTCGCACACACATCACCGAGTGAGGTCGATTTGCTCAATACTAGCTTATCATGATTTTGACTATATCTCGTGTCGTTATGTGGATTCTTGATGGTATGTTCTTGTTTTGTTTTGCTCGGGACGAGCAAAAGTTTAAGTGTAGGGGTGTTGTTCAGGTCAAATTGTATGATTTTTATAGATATATTTTATATCAATTTCCCCGTATATGTATTATTTTCATAGAAGTAGGGCTTTATATTGAAATATTGAGTAAATGATGTTTTAATAGTTAAATTTCAAAACGTAACGATTTATGTATGTAATTGATGATTTTATGTTATTTTGGAAATACGTTACGCTTTGGTATGTTTTCCTATTGTTGTAGATACTCATTGATGATGGAAGAGAGGATTTTAGAGAGCCAAATTCGTGCTTGGAAAGGATCAATCAAAGTTATGGAAGATTGAAAGATATAAGGAAAGAAATCAATCAAGATAAATGTCGGAAAATCAGGATTCCGGGTAGTGACGACCTTCCGACGCAGTTCTTGATATGATATAAACTTATTTGACTCTGGACCTCAAGAGAAGAGTTGTAGGGCTTGAAGAGAGGATTCTACAGGATTTTGAATCACTCCATTCCGACTTACGAGGCCCGAGATATGAGCGTTACAAGTTTGGATGCTGTTGCTGAAAATAGTGGACGGGCGTCCGGATCTTCAAACGGGCGTCCGGCACCTTTACTGTAGCAACCGACTTGATTTTTCTATAAAAGCAGCTGCGATTCCAACCCTAATTACATCAGATTTTTCATACGAAAATTACACAGACAGCAGCCGCTTTATGGGAGCTTTCAAGGCCGATCACCCGAGCCTTGTGCTCGGGTGATCGGGTTAGATTAGGTCTTTTATTTTGTTCTTTTTCCTTCTTGTTCGAGCATGATGAAGGCTTGAAGCTTTCATCCATGGAGCAGCCATGTAATCCTTTTCTCGCAGCACTTTGATTCCTTTCTATGGATATTTTGTAAGTTTTATTTATAATTGTTTCTTTTTCTATGTTCAATTGTATCTTGCAATATAAATCGGAAGATGATTGCATGATTTGATGCTACCGTATGACGGAAGTCGGTGTAGTTTAGATCACCATAGGAAAGATTAGATCTTTAACCTATACATAACGGAAGTTCGTAGGTTAAATATCTAGGTTTACGAGAGAACCACAATTTAATTAATTCGATGCAAGATTTTCTTAGAATTGAATTGAGGGATATCACCGTTACCGGAAAGATGAGATTTTTCATGTATTTGTTTCATTACGTTATTCTTGTTCTCTTTCATGTTTCGAGATGCTATATGTTAATCGAATTTAGATAACGGAAGTTAATAAATTCGTTAGATTGCCATGATAGAGATTAACAATTATTATTCCAACAAACGGAAGTTGAGGGATAAGGTTGTTAGATTAGGATTTAATCCGTATCTTTGCTTCGTATACATGTTAGTTAAGACCGGAAGGTAAACTAATGAATGGCGTGATAAATCGGAAGAGGAAACGCTTTTTAGATAAGATAATAATCCAAGATAACTTGTGAATGAATATGTGTTGATCTTATTTCTTTCGGTGAGATGATGGTTGTTGGGAAGAGGTTGATCATGGTTTGTTCATGGTTGTTCAAGAGATAGATTTACCGCTTTCGTAGATGTAGTTTTATTTATGTTTTTATCGCTTTTATCCTTCCTGGCTTTGGATTAACAATCCTCTCGTCCAGCTTTATTTTCCGCTTTAGTTTAGGTTTAGGTTAATAAAGAAGGATTAATTAGATTAGATTCAATATCCCTTTTCCTCGAGGATCGATACCCGTGATTTATCCAACTTTACTAGCAACTACCCGGTATTCGGCCGGTTAGGAGGTAGTTTTGCATGGTAGTATAGGTTTTATAAATTTTCTTTTGTTTTAATGATGCAAAATCTCCCAACAAATGAGCAAAATTCTAATGGATTTTAACATGGCAATCAAGCAGAAGGTTTCATCATAGTCAACTCCTTGTCTTTGCTTATAACCTTTTGCCGCTAACCTAGCCTTGTAGGTAGTCACGTTATCGTCCATGTCGGTCTTTCTCTTAAAGACCCATTTACACCCTATGGGAACTATTCCCTCGTGTGGATCAACTAAGTTCCAAACTTGGTTGTCTTTCATGGATTCCATTTCGTAATTCATGGCTTCCACCATTTCTCTTTGTCATGCCTTAATAGCACTTCCTCATAAGTTCTAGGGTCCTCATCTTCCATGAGATACACGCCTGTACCTTTCAGTTCACGGCGTTCCTCTCGTGGATCTTCGAGGTGCTAGTGTGTTCACGGTAGAGGGTGGCCCCACATCCGCATGCGGTGTCTCCTCTACTTCCATCAACGGATCATTATCCGTAATGTGTTCTCGAATTTCTTCAAGATCAATTTTACTCCCACTCGACCCTATCTAGAATAAACTCTTTCTCTAGAAAGTGGCCACCCTGCTACAAACACCTTTTGTTCCTCGTGATGGTAAAATTGGTATCCTCTAGTTTCTCTGGATATCCCACAAACATGCACATTTGTCGGATCTCGGCCTCTAATTTGTCGTGCATCATCCGCTTCACATAAGTTGGACAACCCCAAGGTTTAAGATATGCCGATTTGGTTTCTTCTGGCCCATACCTCGTGGGTGTAAATCAACCATCTTTGATGGAACTTGGTTCAGTTGTATAGGATGCGGTTTCTAGAGCATACCCCTAAAATGATTTTGGAAGAATCTGATAGCTCATCATGGATCGTACTCATGTCTAACAATGTGCGGTTCCTCCTTTCGCACACGCCATTCATTTGTATGCGTCCCGGAGGGGTCCATTCGTAGAATCCCATTCTCCTTCGATAGTCTTGAAACTCTCCATCCAGGTATTCTCCACCTCGATCGGATCGAAGTGTTTTGATTTCTTTACCTAGTTGTTTCTCTACTTCACTTTTGAATTCCTTGAACCTTTCGAAGGCTTCAGACTTATACTTCATTAAGTATATATAACCATAGCGAGAATGGTCATCAGTGAAAGTGATAAAATAAGAGTATCCTCCTTTGGCTTGAATTGACATTGGGCCACATACATCGCATGTATGAGCTCAAGCAATTCATTGATCTTATCCTTTGCCACTAAATGGTGACTTTGTCATCGTGCCAAGTAAACAAGCTTCAGATATATCAAATGATTCATAATCGAATTGATCCAACATTCCATCTTTATGGAGTTTGGCAATGCGATTCTTATTTATATGGCCAAGTCTACAATGCCATAAGTAGGATTCATTCAAGTCATTTGTTTTGGCTTTCTTGTTATTTATATTAAATACGCCAACATTCATATCTAATATGTAGAGACCATTGCTAAGTATGCCAAGATTATAAAAGATTCCATCACATGAAAAAGAACAACATTTATTCTCAAACGTAAATGAAAACCATCAACATCTAATGCAGAATGGAAATAATACTCTTCGTAAGAGCAGAATAAAATAACAATTACTAAGTTCGAGTACTAGCCCAATGGGCAATGAAAGAAAATAAACTCCTACGGCTAGTGCAACAACACTTGCTATATTTTCAACGCGTAGGTCCACCTCTCCTTTCTTCAGATCTCTAGCTCTTCTTAGTGCCTGCATATTCAGACAAATACGAGAACCACAACCAAAGATCTAATACCCAAAGTGGTTAGACTTAGAAGAAGTAATGTTGATCTCAATCATAAATATACCTGGAGTCGAAGCATCGTAATGCTTCTTCTTGGTACTCAAGAAGCCCTTGCAGATTCTCCTCCAATGTCCGGTCTCACCGCAAATGGAAGCAAGCATCCTTGGATTTGTCTTTTGCTATCTTAGGCGTTGGCTTAGGTGCGATCTTCACCTTCTTGGACTTTTTCTCGATTTTGCCTTGCCCTTGCTTGAAGTGACCAAAGAATACTTGCTTTCCTTCCCCACAAAGCCCTCTCGCAGCCTTCAACATGTTCAATAACTCCGCAAGGAGCAATCTATCTTGTTCATGTGATAGTTCATCACAAACCGTGAGAATGAATCGTAGAGATTGCACTAAGTCAATACTCAACTCGCTCCAACTTGTGGCCCACCTTCCCAAGCCTCTTTATGTACCCGATCATCTTTAGCACGTGTGACCCCACAAAGCAGCATTCGATGCCATCTTACAAATTACAAAACAGGGCCTTCGAGACTCGCACTTCCTCGATTCGAGACCGAGAAGCATAAAGTTCCTTCAGTGGACCATGATAGAGTAGGCATCCATAGACTCATGTTGTTTCAGCAGCCCGTGTCATAGAAGCAAGCATGATGCATGTAGCATCAAGATCGCTGTAATCAAAGGCTTGTTGTACTTCTCGACAACATCTCGCAATCGAACCCTCGCGGGCTTTTCCGGTAGGGCCTCGCCCAAGACATAGCCAATCTTCTCGTGCCTCAAAACGATTTTGAGGTTTCTTTCCCAATCGAGAAAATTAGTTTCGCTGCTTGTTTTCGATGATAAAACGAAGGTTCAATTTGTTTGACATTTTCTACAACAATAAATAAAGATAGAATAAGTAAAAGCTCATGTATAAAAACCCTAAATTTGCACTTAAAATTTTATAAGGTTTTACTCCCACTAGCCAACTATTCCCAATTGGCTTTCAAGAATTTAAGTAATTCTTTAGTGGATGGAATCTTATCTAGTTGACTCGATCCCCGACGTGGCCGATCGACTGTGTCAATTTCGGCTGGGTGCTAATTACCGATAGAATCTTATTCGATTTCCATTGGTTGACTAGTCAATTCTTTGACAATTCACATCTCTACGTGATAGCCACCCTTGTCTCTAAAATCGACGGTCCCGACGCGCCAATCACCGCAAGATTCTTAGTCGAAATCGTAACTCCAAATATTCATGAGATCTCATAACGATCATATCTCGATAATGACGATATACCCCGTGGTAGGTCAACTCCCGACGTGGGCCGATCGCTTGATCCGAACAAAGGCTCTTCACCGTCATTATAATATTGGGAGACAATTTTGGCTCGATTTTTGGCGTGGGAATAATTTTAAATTAATTCACTTAATTAATTTGGTTTAATTGTGGTCTCATCTACTATGTGCATATTACTACGATATCATATAAAGTAAAACATACACAACATTCCGCGCATAAAATAACCGGTATGATCATGGACTTTTCTACGCATGGTTTCAATACAACCGACGAAACCGTGGTCACAAACTAAGGGTATCTCAAACCGCCAATAGGATCTTTATTGTTGTACGCCAACGGGTTCTTTATCTCTCCTTGGTCTTCAACTTCTTGCTCCATTCTTGTTACATAATAAATAATTACACCCGCCACACACGGGGGGGAGCTAACGAGAATGAGATAATTGCAAAAAGTAAACTAGGTCACGCTCTTCATAACGGCTCAGACAATTTTTCAAAACCAACATAAAGAAAACATTCCCATCTATCCTATTTGGTCGAAATTACGATCAATCGCATCCATATGATTACATTATATCTACACATCTAATCCATACAATTTTATCTTATGAAAAAGATTAAATTCTAATTTTAACTACTCATGCGTCTTTATTTTATCACGCCAAATAATTAAATAACTTTTAATTAATTATATGACTTAATCGAAAATTAAAATTAACATTTAATTTTAAATCGATTTTAATTTTAATTAAATTTGAACTATTCAAAATAAAATTAAAATTACAAAGTCTCCTATTTGTTTCATTTCCAAAACTAAATTTAGCTTAGGTCTGGCCACTTTCCAAAATGAAAATTTTGGAAGTGGCTTGCTTCTACGCTTTTTACAAATCAAATATTTGAAAACGCTTGCGCCTATTCCAAATCAAATATTTGGAAAGGCCAAATTATTTTAGTTCAGGCTTCGCCACTTTCCAAAATCAAAATTTTGAAGTGGCTTGCGCTAAACCTTTTACAAATCAAATATTTGAAAAGTGCGCTTGCGCCTATTCCAAATCAAATATTTGGAAAGACCAAATAATTTTGGTTTAGGTCTGACCACTTTCCAAAATCAAAATTTTGGAAGTGGCCTAGGCCTTTTACAAATTAAATATTTGAAAAGGGCCTTGGCCTATTCCAAAACAAAATTTGGAAAGGCCAACAAGCCATATGGTTTTCCAATGGTCCAAACTATTTGAACCATCGGGTTGGCCATATGACACAACTAAACAAACGAGATATCTATGCACAATAAAATATCACAAAACGGTGCGGTTGATCTCCCCATTGGAAGAAGATAGCCGACGGACGGCAAACCGAAGACCACCGCCGCCCGCCGCCGCCGCCGAGGATAGGGCGCCACAAATGGCCGACCCTCATAAACCCTTTTTTTTTGTTTTAACTTTTCGTGGTTTAAATCTTGCATCTATCGATTAAATACTACGCAATTAATTTATGCTTATTGCTTAAGCTCAAGTCCGCCTCTCGATACCACCGTTAGAAATCACTAGTTTAACGCAAATGAATTTAAAATTTGATTTCCTTTTCTAGATCGTTCTTCGCTTAATGCAATAAACATGTTAAGTTGTTTGACGGTTATACCTTAGATGATCTATAAGATCGCCGCTTTGACCGCCAACGGAGAGTAGTTCATCGCGCAAGCCGCCCTCGCGTCCGGCCTCTATCGCTAATCCACACGAACCCCTTTGCCGGAATCCTCCTTGATTGCTATCGTAAAACTCCGGCCGCTAGATCGACCTTTTCTTCACTCACAAACTCACTATGGAAGGCTCTCTCTTTTACACAAGAATTATGAACTCTTGCAATTGTGATGTACAAAAGAGCTTGACACCCACCTCCTATATATAAGTGGTTGGGGCGCCACACACGTGTGGAGGAGAAGAAAACCTTTTCCAATAAAATAAGGAAAATCAACTAGATTGATTTATCTCTTTAATTATAATTTATTTTTGCCAATATCTTATATTGATTATAATTATCTTATTACCATAAATCTATTTTTCCAAAATCAATTAATATCTCATATTAATATTATGGTAATCTTATTAATTAAAGTGCACAATCCAAGTGTATCTCATACACTTAAACGTGTATACTCCATATGCCAATAAATTGGCTTCCGAATATTCTTTAATTAATCTAATTTATATATAATTAATATCTTGTATTTTATTTATTCATAATAAATAAATACCACCATATTAATTTACCACTATAACCTTTATAGTCTGTAGATAAATTTTCCTTATTTGGTTATCAACTATAACCGCATTTTAATCCGACTGATGTTCATATGTGTGTGACCCGATAGGCTTCCGAATATGTTGGCCGTAGACACAAAGTGCAATTTACTAAAATGCCCTTCATACCTAACGATCACGGATAGCGTCTAAAACATACCGTGACCCCAATTATTGGAAGAGTCAAAAGCAATGACTACTACCTTTCATGTGAAGCGCCATCGTGTAACTTACAATCCTATCGCTATAATAATATCCATACGATCGTATCTCGAGTGTCAATACATTAACGATCGTATCTTATAATCTGATATCATGCTCTCTCGAATAACACATTTACTCCCACTTTGCAAAAATTCTCGAGAGCTAGACATTCCTTATAAGAAGGCCATTTCGGATATTCGATCCCAATCATAGGATACGCGATTCCCGGACGACCAATCATGTATACTCCGTGATGCTTCAATATCATACCCAATCACTACCGCATGATCGCCCCGTGGTTGAGAAATCTCAATAGTGTCAAAGCATGACAATCCACACCGTGATGCCATGAAGACTCCGGTCAAAAGGATAATTACACAACCGCCACATAGTGTACACTTACCATGTAGTGTGGGTCACTAACGTCTGCATTCTCTAATACACGCCCACTTACAAATTCAAGTGTCTCTACACTTCGATAGACGAGATCTATCCCTACCTTCTAAAAGATAAAGACATCCACGTATACTAGTCCGATTATACTATCAATGTCCCATTTGATAATATATAAGACTAGAGACATTTAAGTACCAACCTTGTTATAGTGATTAGAGATCTCATCAACCATAATCACTATCATGGTTTCTCTATCACGATTGATACTAGTGGACGTTACTATATATATACAACAAATAATATAAAGATAAACAATATATAATAACATAAGTGCTTTTATTAATCATAATAAAGTTATTACATTACCTAAATAGATCAGAACGACCTCGACCCGGTCGGATCCGGTCCAACCCGATTGGGTTTAGGACACCTTTCCAACACTTAGTTATCTGATTTATTACTCACGTGGGGAAATATGACAAAAGATTAGCTCGGGCCAACTTGTAGGCCCCCGAGCTGGATCGTTGAACCTTTCAGGTGGGCCGACCTACGAAGGTCGGGGAGCTAACCGAGCCGATCACCAGTTCTCAGGTGTAAGTGGCTCGGCCCGAAGGGGACTTAGGCTGACCTGAAAGGTCAAGCATGGGTAGGTTTGAACATAGGTACTGGCCGACCTGCAGCGGTCAGGAAAGTCCTTGTGCCTAATCTTGCTTAGGGGCCGAGGCCGACCTGGAGAGGTCTGGGAGAAAAGTCGAGCGATTCTGGCTTAACTGTTGGGACGTCCAAATTAGGACGACCTTTCTTATTCTACACTTAATGCTGAGTTGCCACATTGGTGCCACGTGGGCGAGTTCAATTCTTGGCAACGTCACTCAACAATATGGCCGATGGGTTTTGCAAAAATTCAGACGGAATAAGAAAATGTAACGATAAGGCACAAACGAATTATTCAACCAATCAAACAACATGAATAATAAGATCACTCCGATACCACCTGATAGAAAACTAAAGATACGTAGTACCTGAATAAGCGGAATCAACATGACCGTTCCTACATCCATTGTTATTCAACTACGTCACTCCGTCTTCGTTTGCCATCAGGATCCCAAACTCCGGAACAGAGAAGAACTCTATATGCACGGTGACGACATATGATGCTATTAGGTCTTTCGGTCTATGCCTAATTTTCTGAATGATCACCCACCGGTGGTACACAGACAGTCTTTATATAGGAAAGACAATGGACCTAGTGCATAATTAAATAATGATATTAAAGAGTCCTAGCCATCATTGGACTCTCAAATAATGCTAATCAATATGACAGATAAATACAAAATAGCCGTAGCGTGATAACTATAAGGGCCACATAATAACATTTATTTTTATAAGATAATTAAATAAGAGATAATTCCAACATCTGAGTCCATTCAAACCACAAGAGTACTGAACCACTTGCAAGCAAAGGTTGAGACGGAAAAGTCTATCGCGGAAACTTCTTATTAAGAATTTATATTTGGGACCAATTAAAACACGACATGTGATATGATTTTAGTGTGTTTGTAGTGATCTATTTGTTTATATACTTAATTGTAGTATGTTTAATGCCACATGCCGTGCTTTATATGGTTGCTAACGAAACTCCTTAATAAAGAGTACGCTTGAATTTCTTGGTTGAGACACCACCAACAATTATGTTCAAAAGTCTTAATACCTCATGTGCGGAATTATGTCTCATACATCTTTGCAAGAGAAATTTTGTGTATAACACTACAAGAAAATCATGTTTTTACGACGCACACTTTACGACGTTCTTTTCATGCACGTCGTAATATTTACCAGTTATGGCGTACATATATTTGCACGTTGTTATCCGTTGAAAAATGAAGGTGATTACAGCATTTATTCGATTGCGCGTCGTAACATGACAACCTAGCTAACAATGAACTAGTCACACGGTGATCGGGGTTTCTATTTTCTTCCGGTATTTTGTACAGCTGATTTGATTATCTTTGACTTTTTGATGGAGTGTTGTAATTCTTGTTCAATGATGAAAATGCCGAGTAAAAACATACCGATTTCTTGTTCATTAAATACGTTTATGTCTTGTAATTTTCCCAATTGGATGGTTGCTTTGAACAACATCAAAACGGGGTGTCAAAGAATCTCTAGTTATGCATTCCAATGATTAAAGGCAGTTCATACTAAAATAAACCGTCTTGTATGATTATGATCAAGTCTACAGAGGTGGCAGCAGCTATGCTATGTTGTCCAGGTTAACTTATGCAAAGCATATGTCTTATGATTAATTCCTCTGCTTCCTGTGTCATGGGTGTCATGTAGCTGAAAGAGCTATGTCTTTTGGTTTCTTGTATAAAGATGACGTTTTTTTTTATGCACTTGTACTTTTCATGATCACCAGTGATCTTTTTTTTGTTTTACTTTTATGGAAGACCTTTTACTCAGTGGTGGATCCAAAAAAAGTTGGTCACTAGGTCCGGATACATCTATTTGGTACACTTAAAACTTAATATCATGGATATACCTAGTTAAAAGAAGTCATTGAAAAAAAATGTCTCTGTGTCTCTGTGTTCCCTTTTTTTCATAGTGTTGTTCCTGCTCCATAATGCTTCAGTTACGTAAAAGGTGTGTTCTCTTTATCCGGCGGCAGGCTCAAAAAGCGTAAAGGCATGCATGAAACATATCTTAAAGGTTCAATGAGGAAAAAAAAAAAGCCGTTGATGTTCTTTGTAGATAGATTTAGTGTGGTGTGCGAGTAGTGTTTCAAGAATAGACTTTTTAGGTGTCGAATCGGTGGATTCATCTCTTTTCTGACCAGTTCTTTCCTTCTTAACAGATGGTATAGTCCTACTAAATCACATCCTAATTAATTTCTTCTAAATTTTTGATGATCAGACATTGTGGTGGGGGTGTTTACTGTATTATGTTTGCAAATTACACATACAGTAAACTAGCCGTTGTGGTATTATTATTGGCATCATGGATTAGAATATGTTCTTCAATGGATACATGGGCTTGGTGGGTTACCAATTTGTATTATTGTTATTTGTATTATTGAATATTCCTATTTGTATTACATGTGGTGTGTTAGGACGCTACAAAAACACGTTGTAAATCGACATCTTTCTTTGGTGAATCAGGTTACCACGCATAAACACGTCGTAATTGAGAAATTATAAGTCTTCTTACAACCAAATAAATTGGCGGGAACAAGTTACGACGCGCGTAATAAATTTTACTACGCCATTTTTTGCACGTCGTAATTATTTTACGACGCACAAAATGTATGAAGTAAAATTCATTACAACGTACAAAATGAACGTAGTAAAATTCATTTATGACATGTATTTTGCACGTCGTAAAATTTTTACACTTTTACTACGCGGGTTTATACGACGTGCACATGCACGTCGTAAAACACAAATTACAACGCGCTTTGCACGTCGTAAAAACGTGAATTTCTTGTAGTCATGTTTTGGAAAATGATGTGGGAATAATAGCAAGTGAAGTTTTAAAGAAAGAGGATAAAAATAGAATAAAATATAAGGTGAATGAATTATGGTTTTTAAAGGTTTCGATTAAATGATATAACTCTTTGAATATTTTTAATGATATAGTAGAGAAAATGTTATAAAAAAACTTAAAGCGACGAAAAAGATATTGGGTACACTTAGATAATGGTATTTTAATCCCATAAAAACCGAATTTGTTCTATATGCCTTAAAAATTAAGGTGGAATGTGACTTAAATGCTAAATACTATCTCCGAATTATTCAATTTCCTATTTTGTATTCTAGAAATTACACAAACGTAACACAATATATGCAATGTGAGACTACATTCTTAATATTTCAATATTAAAATCTTCACTTCAACATAAATACATGCGAATCACATGATTGCATTTATATATATATATATATATATATATATATATATATATATATATATATATATATATTTAGAGAGAGAGAGAGAGAGAAAAAAAGAGGAAAATGTTAGGACTGTCACGTATCTTCAAACAAACATGCAATTGCAAGACGAGACATACATAGGGAGCAAAATCTAATGTACAATGAATTTATCTTTATATATATTAAAACAAAAACCCATTGGAGTGGTCAATACTCGTTTATCATATTGTGAAAATCCTAATAAACAACGAAAGTGCAATCCATTCAACGTGCCCAGGGGCGGACGCAGGATCCCGGGTGAGGGGACGATATTAAAGGCGAGTGTAAATTTTTAGGGGGCGAAAAAAATACACAACATATATAATAATGTATTTTTCGGATCTAAGGGGGGCGCTTGCCCCCTAGGGATAGGGTACATCCGCCCCTGAACGTACTATGCATGTCCATGTCCAAATGCTAAACGAACACAGTGACACCAGAACCTTAAAATAAAAATAAAAAAACAAAAACAAAAACAAAAAAAAATAAAAAAATCTTATGTTATTATTGTTTGATCGTCGTTTGTGTTAGCTATTTTCGCATTTTAACAATTTATTGAATTTTCGTGCAAGCTGCATCAGCTGGTCCTCGTCTATGTTGTCATTCTTGTTTGATGTTTCTGGTTCATCTTCTGATGAATCACCTTAAAAGGTAAAGTTGTGAGTTTCGTATTTTTTTTGTTTTCTTGCTTTCATGTTCGTTTCGTGTGCCTGGAGAGAACCTCTCTCATTTCTGTAGACTTTACTGGCATATTCAACATCTTTCACGAGTTTAGAGTCCTATTTATATTCCGTCACGGTGAAGCCATAGACATCGTAAAAAAAATATTATTTAAAATCATGAGTGACAGCAAATATAGGGGTGACTTTGTAAAGTTATCGATCGAGAGATATAATTGTTTAGAAAGAATGGATAAATCTTTCAAACCAAACCGAACTCACCCAACCCGATCCAAGCTCAGCTGACAAAAAAAGTGATGCAACCACAAGCGGGCGGACGCAGGATCCCGTATGATGGGGAGGAGGAGGAGGGGCGATACTATGAAATGAGTGTAAATTTTTAGAAGAAAAAAATAAAACATACATAATAACAGATTTTCCTGGATCCGAGGGACGGGAGAGGGGGCGAGTGCCCTCTACCATTGGGGTGGATACGCCCCTGACCACAAGACATGAACCAGAGCCTCATAATATAATACTAGTGAGGAGCGTAATGTGCGTTGCACAGTCCTCCAAGGTAATTGAAACACACGGAAATATAACAATAAGCAGATAAACCATATTTATTAGTAGATGCAACATATGTTAGGTTACATATGAATGTCCATTTTCACATGTTGTATTTCTTAGCACAGTACACAGCAAAAAAACTCATTATTCAATAATTATGTACATGACATAGTTTAGTATACATCATAATAACAAGGCTTCTAAAGCGTTGAATTTTGAATTTTGAATTTTGAATTTTGAATTTTAAAGGGTTTGCGCCACCACTATGAGAAAGGGATATTGCTGAACACATAGGTGCACCAAAACATAATCCATCCGCATAATAATAAATTATTTGGCAGGAGTTCAACGTATTGTGTATGGAAAGCATTCAAAATTCGACTTAAATCAATCGGAATAATCATCGCTTTCTAACTCGAATTAAGTTTAATAATTTCTTTGAAAAAGATGTTCTAAAATAAAGCATGGGTTTAGGTAATGAAATGCACATCTGCAGGCTATTATATTATGTTGCTTTTTGGGTCCTAAGAGTATTCTTTCTACATGCTTATTTAGCAAAAAAGACACAATTACTAACAAGCTTTTTAGATATGCTATATATTGTTGTTTTAGGTTGTTTGTTACTGTTGTGTTCTAATCAACATAAGGTTCCAATCAAGTGTGGGTCGACTTTCAGACTAAAATTGAGTCAAGAAAACCTTTAACATTCTGTCTGAAATTCGGTCAGAATCAACGCGTTTGCAAATTATTCTAACTCAATTTGAGTCAAAACAATGATTATTCTGATTTCATTCGAGTCAGAATTTTGAATGTTTTCCATATCCGATACCAGTAAGAAAGGCCATCTGACAAAAACTGAGTCTAGAATACTTTTAACATTCTGACTGAAAGTCGGTCAGAATCAACGAGCTCAAAAAAACATAAACTTGAAGGGTAGAAGTGGCAAAAATATAAATCTGTGTTAAGAGTTTTATTTGTGTGAAAAGACATTCCCGTTTTTTTATCCTATATATTCAATGAAATATGTTTAATAATAGTCGAGCTCCATAACATTGAAATGAATTGGAACTTAAAATGGTGTCACTGAGTTGCTTATCCATTCTTTTTAATGAATTGTATACCCATGTCGTTAACTTGCAATGCAGGTCCATGACATTGATGAACAAACACCCGGGGGTGCAACTGCCTCCCTTGATCCGAATGATCCGAAACAAATACACTTATATGCATAGTTTGCCTCTTCTTAAATTAAATTTTTTATTTGCCTTCAAAAAATTTACTGTCCCCTAACCCGAGATGCTGCGTCTGCCCCTACAGGATAAAACCACCATTCACCTTTTTCTTGGCCTTGGCCTTGCCAATGCCCATGCCCATGCCTACTGCTAACCCAACCGCAACAACTATACCAACAGCAGCAAAAAGGTGACCCGCCTTTTCCCGAACCAATCTGAATCCATCATTAACACGCCTTCTCTCGTCGCCCCTTCTTCTTACAAAACTACCCTCCCCACTATTCTTCACCTCAACGGTAGTATAATAAGCAGCCCTTGACCCCAAGGCATGGAATTGTTTCATCTGGTAAATGACAAATCTATCCTTCACTCTTTTCTCAACCCTCCAAGCTCCAACTATTTCATTCTTCATTGCCTCATATACAGAACGTTTGTCCATCAAAACCCCAGCAGCCACTTTCATTAGGCACTTATCGGTATTCGCAACAGCCCATTCATCAACCAATGCTATAGCCTCATCGACTCCAGGTCCCGGGCCCACTTTCTTCACACCCTTCATCAACTCCAACAATACTCTGAAGCTTTGTTTCTCGAACGCTGATCCCTTCACTTCTTTCGGGTCTGGCACCTTCTCCTTGCATATACCACACTGCATCTTTTCAAACTGCAACATTATGAAAATACATCAGATTGCGCCATTTATATCCGAGAACCCAATTGTTGAGGAAGAAGTTACGACCGACACACACACACACACACACACACACACTACATACATAGATCAAAGCAATAACCACAAGCAGTGATCTAAGAATAACCTATCCAGGGAGTTGACTAAAACAAGAGATTCAAAGCTTTGTAAAAAATTTGTGATTAGGATAGCTATCAGAATATCATGGAGGTGGGAGCGCGGGAGGGGGCAACGTGAAACAGAAAAAAATCGCACGTGAGAAAGGTAGTACACTTCGTTTCAACAATCTGCAGGAATTTTACGGGCAACCCATTAATTCAACCACTTAACCTTTTGCTTTCCAAAAATTAAATCAAACTTTGTAATTCTTCGATTACCTCGTCTCCAGCAATTTCTGTCGGCTTGTCATCCATAACTGCACCTCCCACCACCACATCACTCTCTTGAACGATTTACATCTGCCTGGGAATCTTGCTTCCTCCTGGATAACTCGCTTAACATTAAGTTCCTTTTGAAAGCCGTTAATCTCTTCTTCAATTCCTTCGTCGTTCCCCTAGCCTCATCAATCTCACTCTGCAATATTGTCCTTTTATCACATTTGTACACCAAAGCAGCAAAGCGCATCTTCTTCATACACAATTCTGCAGCAGACTTGGCACATTCTTCATACAACTCACCACACTCCTTACTAAGCAAACCCAATTTCGCAAAAACTGTATCCGTTACGACACTGTCCATTACAGCTCCAAAGCTAATTCTGTTTATCCACAATTCCACAGCAGACTTAGCACATTCGTCATGCAACACACCCGATCTTCCCTCCAACGCCTTAACCTGTACCATTGTACATAAAATAAAATAAAAAACACAAACTGGTGCATATACAGTAAACAAAACAATCTGAAACTCTGGACACTGTTTATTTCAACCTCCGTCAGCCCTAATTTCAAGATTTTATGCAAATTTGTCAAAAAGAGTGAGTGAAAAACTGTGAAATCCGTGAACATCCCAACAGTAGTAGATAAATGAAAAGCAAAGCTACCTAAAAAAAAATTGCTCAGATATTAACTTATTAAGAAGAACATACTAATCAAGCTGATCCTGAATTACTGAAAATTGATTAGGGTTCTAAAAGGGGGGAAGCTATTGGAGATTACTAACCCTTTGTAAGGACTCAAAACCATTTTCTTCCAAGATGAACAGGGTCTCGTCTCCTCCGCTTTCCATCTCCACAATATCTACCATCTTTTGGACCAACACCCTTTTGAGGGCTACCTCTCCGATCTTCTCCTTAAACACGGTCAGCTCGCGCCATAGTTGCTCTTTCGCCTCGGCGAATTCCTTCGTTTCCTCGTCGCAGGATGTCATTGGTGCAAGGAAAACTCTCAAACATTTCAGAGTCGTATCGATTTTGAGAGGTTGAGTAACGTAGGACGGGTTTATGCGGTAATTTCGGGGGATTCGGTTTTTTTTTTTTTTTTTTTTCGAAGCGGGATTCGTCGCTTGAGATAACTGTCAAAAGTTGTGTGTTTAATTGCTGTGTCTAAGTAAAAACTATTTAGTTTTATATGTATTAACCAAAAAAACAAAACATAAAAATCAAATACATACAAAAAGATGTAATTTTTATTTAGACATCAAAATTAAACACATAATTTAGACAAGTGATCTCATCCTGGATCTGGGGCATGATTGATTGTTAGAATATCGGCAAATTTTTTCATGTTTTCAAACGATAAATTATTTTTAACACACAAAAAATAAAACAAAACAAAAAACAATCCATACCAATTTCCAACAGTAATGCAAATAGATAATTGAGCAGCCGTAAAGGCACTCCCAGCAGAGTCCCCAAATTTTATTTCTAAAATAATATAAAATAATACATATCTCTATTTTACAACATCTCAATTCAAAAATCTCTACAACAGCATCCCTATACTTATCCCTATAACATTTCAAATAATATTAACTAATACATATTTTACCTCACAACCCTATTTATACACATTAAATATTTATTATTCACTCCAGGAGCATCCCTATCTCTATCCCTATAATTTTTAATAATTAAATATGTTTAGGGCAGTGAATAGTGCATCCCACAACTCTTTCTCTTCCCTACTTTTGTCACATCTTTGGTGGGAAGTACTAGAGGGTGGGAGGTACAATCTGAGAAAAAAAAATATGTGCAACAAGTGTAACGCCTGTTTCCTGATCTCAGGCGCTTTATCCTGAATATCGACGTTCGCACATATATAAATAAAAATTTAATTCATTTATACATGTAAGCCTCTGAATCAATACAATCAAGCGCGAAATTAAATGCTCGGGTAATAAATATCCATAAAGATACTAGAATAGAAAAAAATACTAAAAGTTGAAAGTGTATCAAAACAATACAACTGAAGTCTCCCGAATAGTCCAATGGAAAGTACTATGAAATAAGTAGAGATGAACACACGCCATCCCAAAGATTTTATGAACAAAGTATAAAATAAAGGCAACATATCCTGCGTAAATGAAAGTGCATAAAAATAAATGTCAAGCTCAGAGATCCTCCTAGGGAACATACTCCTCGTAATACTCAGACTTCTCGTCTGCTTTCTCTCACCCCTGCCACATACAAATGAAATGCACAAGGGTAAGTATATAATACTCAGTAAGGAAGAGAAGTGCACGTTTAAGTTTAGAAACATATAAGGTTGAACATTATTAGGTTTCAACTAAAAGGCAAAGACAGACTTCGATTCTACGCATAAAGGTTACATCTCCCAATATGCCTAAATTGTAATCGCTTAGCTTATCTTTGTTACAACATGCTATCAAGGTGGAACGTGACATATTGAAATCTTCAGATACAATAACCCGGAACGTATTGAAATCTTCAGGATACAATAACCGGTTCCGATAGTATGAACATACGGGCGATGCCTATAGGCTGCAGAGCCGATAGGACACTCACTTTGATCGTTCTGCTCACACATCACGCTATAGATCTTCGAGGATCTACCCAAGACCACATGGTGTTTAATCTTTTATCTAGCAAGTTGTGTAGTATTAGGTGATTAATCGCCCTCCTAGTTCATTTAGATAACACTCCTTTACCGACACCACTCATCATGATCAAAAGACCAATTCCCTAGCCTAAGTAAGGTTTAAAGGTGTTATAATAAAATAATAATACGTTTACAAAGGTTTAAGGTTGATTAAACAACCCTAAACGATAGTCGAAAAGCCAATTTAAACAAGCCGAGACCCGGCTCCAGTGTGACGCCCGCTCGAAGGACCAGACGCCCGTCTGAAGGCTCTGACGCCGTCCAAAAAGTGGACGCCCGTCCCGGACATCCCCTTTCAATCTCAGATCAAAATCGCACCTCGGGCGCCCGTCCGAGGATCCAGACGCCCGTCCAAGGTTGGGCGCCCGTCCCGAAAACCGGACGCCCGTCCGACTGGCGATTTTCCGTAAATCGTTTAGCACATCATCGTATTCATCCGTTTTCCAAACCAAAACCCAAACTTTCCGACCAAAAGTACTCGAATTAAACTACCACCCATACCAAAACATCAACCATTGTTTAGGCATCAAATTAACACAATTAAACCACTAATACAGCAAGGAAAGCAACACAATTGTTATAAATTCAAAACTGAAAACGTAAGGATTTCTCCTTACCTTATCTGCCTAAATACTCAGAATCAGATGTTGTGCCTGGTACCGATGCGAAGCTCTCGTCACGAGGATTCCAACGGTATGCTATGATCTGAAAACGGAAGAGGAACGAATGAGATATCAAGGATCGCCAATCGACGGTTTCAATGCCCAAAAGCAATGTTTCTCTTTTACGAGGAGGAGGAGTGCGCCTGCTCCAAGATTCAGGGTTTTAGGAAAAATGATTAGGTTTTAGTATATTTCCGTTTATATACGACAACCTAATTATCATTTTAAACCCGAATTTACTCCAATACCCTCGAACAACCATTAAACCGAAACCGTTAAAATTCAAAGGATTTAAATTCCAACGAAAAGGAAAAGAATATTAATTACGCCGCAAAATGACACGTCTGCCCTTTTATGAAAATCGGATATTACATTCTCCCCCTTAAGTGGAGTTTCGTCCTCGAAACTCGAACGTGCACTGTAAATCCCAAAACTCCGGAAATTCGTTGATCATATCACCTTCAACTTCCCAAGTTGCTTCCTCAGTGTATGATTGCTCCATTCGAACAAGAACCAATCAAACCATCTTCCTCTTAATCATCTTTTCCTTCCTGTTCAGAATCTTAATCGGCTTTTCATCATAAGCGAGGTTGTCCAGAAGTATCTCGGGATCCACTGTAGACTCAACCTCTGTCTTCGTCAAACACTTCTTCAACATCGAAACATGGAAGACGTTGTGAACTCTGGACATTGACTCTGGCAACTGAAGTCTATAGGCCAAAGGTCCAATCCTCTCCAGAATTACAAACGGTCCAACATACCTCGGGCTCAACTTTCCTTTCTGACCAAAACGCTTTACTCCTCTCATCGGTGATGCCTTCAAGTAAACACGATCACCAACCTCAAACTCAAGCGGTCTCCGTCTGACATCTGCCCAACTTTTCTGCCTATCTTGAGCTATCTGCAGATTCTTCTTCACTAACTGAACCCTCTCTTTGGCTTGCTCAACTAACTCTCGCCCGATGTCTCTGCTTTCTCCCAACATCATCCCAAAACAAAGGCGTCCCGCATCTTCTACCATACAAAGCTTCAAACGGTGGCATGCCTATGCTCGTGTGATAATCTGTTGTTGTAAGCAAACTCTGCAGCGGTAGATAATCTACCCAAGATCCGCCTACCTCCAAGACACATGCTCTAAGCATATCCTCAAGTGTCTGGATAGTCCTCTCAGGCCGACCATCCGTCTGAGGATGGAACGTCAGACTCAAATCCAACCGGGTACCAAAAGCCTCCTCGTAAGCTCTCCAAAACCGATTGACGAACCTCGAATCCCGATCGAAACAATGGAGACTGGAACTCCATGAAGCTTCACTATATTGTCCATATATAGTTCCGTCATCCTTGCCAAGGGCATATTCATCTTGAAAGGCAAGAAATGAGCCGACTTGGTTAATCTATCAACGATCACCCAAATAGAATCATGTCCCCTTCGTCTTAGGTAAACTCGAAATAAAGTCCATGGTGATCTTTTCCCATTTCCATTCTCGGGATATCTAATGACTTAAGCATCCCGCTGGCTTCCTATGTTCAAATTTCACACTCTCGGCAGACGTCACACTCGAGAAACAAACTTAGCTATCTCCGCCTTCATTGAGGCCACCAAAATCTCTCTTTCAAATCCCGGTACATCTTGGTAGAACCGGATGTCTTGCAAAAGCAATCTTGTGTGCCTCTTCCATAACTCTTTGTCTCAAAACTCCAACATCGAGGCACACAGAGACGATCTTGATACCACAGGTTTCCACTCGATCCAACACATAGCCGATCGTAGGCTTCTCCTTTGCAACCTCTTCAAATCAACCAAAATCGCATCTTCGTCTTGCTTTGCTCGATCTCATCCATCAACTCGATCTAGCCAACAACGGTGCTGCAAACCGACGGTCCTCAATCTGCTCAAAACGCTAAATCGCAAGTCATCAACCCTCGCTGATAGCCTCAACACTTTGGGCTCTAAAACCACGGTTTCTGCTCTCAAGGCATCTGCTACTACATTTGCCTTTCCCGGATGGTACCGAATGTCCAAGTCATAATCCTTCACGAACTCTAGCCATCTCCATTTGCCTCATATTCAAATTCTCCCGAGTGAAGAAATGCCTTAAACTTTTGTGGTCGGTGAAGATTCTAGCCTTGACCCCATCTGAGATAGTGCCTCCAAATCTTCAATGCGAAAACCATGCTTTGCCAACTCTAAGTCATGTGTGGGATAGTTCTTCTCATGTACTTTCAATTGCACGATGCATAGGCAATGACTTTTCCTCCTTGCATCAACACACAACCTAGACCACCTTACAAAGCATCGGTGTAGACATCATAATCATCAAACACCTCGGTATCGCCAATACCGGTCTTTGTAGTCAACCTGTCCTTTAACAACTCAAATCTTGACTCACACTCGGGTGTCCAATCAAACTTGGTGTTCTTACGTATGTAAGTCCGGTGAGTGGAGTAGCTATCCTTGCGAAATTCTTCACAAACTTTCTGTAGTAACCACCAAACCCGTAAAGCTCTCGACCTCTCTGAAATCAGTAGTCGGTGTAGGCCAACTCTTAATCGCCTCAATCTTGGCCGGATCGACTGAATGCCATCACCTGAAATGACATGACCCAAAAGCTCACTTGGTCCAACCAAAAGTCACACTTGGAAAATTTTGCATACAATCGCTCCTTCTTCAACGTTTCCAAAACAATCCGTAGATGCTCTTCATGCTCCGCCTCATCCCTGAGAATACCAAAATATCATCAATGAAGACAATTACAAACTTATCTAGGTAAGGCATGAAGACCATTTGCATCAAATCCATAAATGCGAGATGGAGCATTAGTGAGTCCAAAAGGCATAACAAGGAACTCATAATGTCCATATCTAGTACTAAATCTTTGTCTTGAATATCTCGCCACTTTAACTTTTAATCGATGGTAGCGACCGCAAATCAATCTTTGAAAACACTTTCCGACCACAAATCGATTGAGCAGATCATCTATCCTCGGTAGTGGGTACTTATTCTTGATAGTCGATTGTTCAAAGCCCCAGAGTCAATACACATCCGCATGCCGCCATCCTTCTTCTTCACAAACAAAATCGGTGCTCCCAAGGTGAAATCTCAATTGAATGATGTTCCTTTCAACATCTCCTTGAGTTGAGCCTTCAACTCCTTCAATTCAGCCGGTGCCATCTGTATGGTGCCTTGGCAATGGTGCCGCCCACAGGAACTAATCAGTATCTCAAACTCAATGACCCCGTCTGGCATGTTCCCTGGCAACTCATCTGGAAAAACCTCTGGATAATCTCGACTCACTCTAGTATCTTCCAACTTAGGCTTTGCTTGTTCCACATCCACTGCGTACAACAAGTAGCCCTCACATCCTTTCGACATGCCCTCGATGGCCTTGACCATGAAATGATAGGATGTCTCTTCTTCTTGCTTGGCCTGTAAACGCGTTCCCGATAAGTCTTATCTGCTTTCCCGGGACTCAAAGTAACTCTCTTGGCCCTACAATCTAAGTGAACATAATTCTTGGATAGCCGATCTATCCCAAGAATCGCATCAAAGTCTGAGAAATCCATAACCGTGAAGTCACTCTTTACAATCGATAAGGTCCAACTCAACATCCACTTGTGGTATCATCTTAACCACCTTATTTACCTTGCCTGGGGTGTAACAATCTCCATAGTATCTCTCAAATGCTCCATAGGTAAATCTAGTTTCTTAGCAATCCTAGAGGACACAAAGGTGGTTGAAGCTCTGTATCAAATAAGGCCTTGACTCTTAGATTGCCTACTCTTATCATACCTATCATGCATTTGTCCAATTAACTAAAGTTACAACATGTTCCAAGCATGCTATAAATAACTCAAAAGAACAAAACAAACATAAAAGGTACTGTGATCACATCATCCTCCTCGGCTCGACCTCTCTGCATCAACAAAGAAACATCTCACTGCTTACTCGGACTCGCTTACTAGGTGACTCTGCTTGAGCACTGCCGCCTTGCGTGGACAATTCTGGAGAAATGACCCGGCTCGCCACAAAAGAAACAACCTGAGGTAGCCGGTGGCCTAGGCGCGGTGGAGCGCCAATGGTGGCTCGATCACGGTGTGGCACCACCCGGTGGTCTAATCTGCTGTGCAATGCGGGAAACCTCTGAATCTAACTGCTGCGGAGCCCTCTCGCCACTACTACCGACTTGTTTCAAAGCTTCTTTTATTACCAACAACCACTGTAGCTCTTTCCCGAACGTCTCGACTTCCAGGCTTTATTCAAGAGCTCTGCCATATTCCTTCTTTGTAAAGCCTAGCATGCCCGATCAATCCCATATGCCAAACCGTCCCTCATAACGGGCCATCTTTCGTTCTTCCACTTGCATCAACTCCGGATAAAACCTTCCTAACTCATTGAACCGATTTGTGTACTGGGACACTGTCATTTGATTACCTTGTTCAAGTTTCAGAAACTGACTGGCTTTTTCCGCTTGTACCGTTGCCGGAAAGTACTCGTTGTAGAACATGGATTTGAAAGCCGCCCAATCTGTGACCTTACCGTTGCTACTCTGAACTGCATCTATCCAAGACTCGGCTGAACCTAAAAGAAAACCGACCGCTAACTGGGCCATCTCTGTCTCAGGGACACCTATGTTCCTACACGATTTCTCAAAACTTCTGATCCATTCCTCAGCCTTTGCGTGTTCCACATTCCCATAAAAATCTTGCATACGGTTTCTTCTCAGCCTAGTGTGCCAATCTACTGATGGTGCTGACTCAACAACCGGCCTAACTGGTGGGTAAACCGGAGGGTAACCATAGGGTATCTGCTGCTGCTGCTGAACCGGTGGCCTGAAAGGCTGATAGACCGGGGGATAACCAAGGGGTACTGCGGCTCTCTAGCGATAGTAGTATCTGAGCTGATGCTCACTGATAAGGAGGATACACTGGGTGCTGCGGAGGATACGGGCGGAGAGGTACCTTGTGGCTGCTGAAAACCATCTTGAGGATAGCTTGATGTGGTGCTGTGTCACCGGTGATGGATAGACAACCGTCCTCTCTTGGCCGCCCGACACTGGCCGATCTGAAGAAGGCCAAAGTGAAGCCGCAGGTTAACCACAGTGTGGAGGAGGTGGTGGTGGAGCGATCTTGAACTCTCCTCGGCTCGGGTGGCGGTGTAGCTGTGTCGAGGCGGCGGTGACAAATCTGCGGCGACCCCCTGGGAGGTTTCACCTCTCGCAGGCGTCCCGATTACCAAGAGCCAAAGTCCTCGATCTTGTGTTTCTAGTCATCCTGACAACCAAGAGAACCAACAGTGTTACTAAGGATCTAAAGATAAGATTGAGTTAAACTCAAAGAATAGAAGCCTAAGGAACACGTATCTCGATACCAATCATAACGCCCGTTCCCGGATACCGAGCCTTTATCCGAAATACGACGTTCGCACATATATAAATAAAAATTTAATTCATTTATACATGTAAGCCTACAATCAATACAATCAAGCGCGAAATTAAATGCTCGGGTAATAAATATCCATAAAGATACTAGAATAGAAAAAAAGTACTAAAAGCTGAAAGTGTATCAAAACAATACAACTGAAGTCTCCCGAATAGTCCAATGGAAAGTACTATGAAATAAGAAGTAGAGATGAACACACGTCATCCCAAAGTACTATGAACAAAGTATAAAACAGTGCAACATATCCTGCGTAAATGAAAGTGCATAAAAATAAATGTCAAGCTCAGAGATCCTCCTAGGAACATACTCATCGTAATACTCGTACTCTGTTAGCTTCTCACCCCAAGCACATACAAATGAAAATGCACAAGGGGTAAGTATATAATACTCGATAAAGGAAGAGAAGTACGTTTAAGTTTAGAACATATAAGGTTGAACATTATTAGGTTTCAACTAAAAGGCAAGACAGACTCGATTCTACGCATAAAGGTTACATCTCCCAATATGCCTAAACTGTAACTGCTTAGCTTATCTTTGTTACAACATGCTATCAAGGTGGAACGTGACATATTGAAATCTTCAGGATACAATAACCCGGACGTATTGAAATCTTCAGGATACAATAACCGGTTCCGATAGTATGAACATACGGCGATGCTATAGGCTGCGAGCCGATAGGACACTCACTTTGATTTGTCTGTTCACACATCACGCTATAGATCTTCGGGATCTACCCAAGACCACATGGTGTTTAATCTTTTATCTAGCAAGTTGTGTAGTATTAGGTGATTAAGCGGCCCTCACCAGTTCATTTAGATAACACTCCTTTACCGACACCACTCATCATGATCAAAAGACCAATTCTAGCCTAAGTAAGGTTTAAAGGTGTTATAATAAAATAATAATACGTTTACAAAGGTTTAAGGTTGATTAAACAACCCTAAACGATAGTCGAAAGCCAATTTAAACAAGGTGGGAGACCGGCTCCGGTGGGCGCCCGTCGAAGGACCAGGCAGCCCGTCTGAAGGCTCTGGGCGCCCGTCCAAAAGTGGGCGCCCGTCCGGACATCCCTTTCAATCTGTATCAAAATCTGCACCTCGAGGCGCCCGTCCGAGGATCCAGACGCCCGTCCAAGGTTGGGCGCCCGTCCGAAAACCGGACGCCCGTCCGACTGGCGATTTTCCGTAAACCGGTTTAGCACATCATCGTATTCATCCGTTTTCCAAACCAAAACCCAAACTTTCCCGACCAAAAGTACTCGAATTAAACTACCACCCATACCAAAACATCAACCATTGTTTAGGCATCAAATTAACACAATTAAACCACTAATACAGCAAGGAAAGCAACACAATTGTTATAAATTCAAAACCGAAAACGTAAGGATTTCTCCTTACCTTATCTGCCTAAATACTCAGAATCAGATGTTGTGCCTGGTACCGATCTGAAGCTCGTCCACGAGGATTCCAACGGTATGCTATGATCTGAAAACGGAAGAGGAACGAATGAGATATCAAGGATCGAAAACTGACGGTTTCAATGCCCAAAACAGCGGTTTCTCTTTTCTGAGGAGGAGGAGTGCGCCTGCTCCAAGATTCAGGGTTTTAGGAAAAATGATTAGGTTTTAGTATATTTCCGTTTATATACGACAACCTAATTATCATTTTAAACCCGAATTTACTCCAATACCCTCGAACAACCATTAAACCGAAACCGTTAAAATTCAAAGGATTTAAATTCCAACGAAAAGGAAAAAGAATATTAATTACGTTTTCGCAAAATGACACGTCTGCCCTTTTATGAAAATCGGAATATTACAGCAAGTGTGTTAAAAAAATGATGATACAAACACAACGAGCGACACAACGTGTATTTACATCATTTATCATGATGAATATAATAATGATCAATGAATCTATAATAGAAATCAACTGTGTAGATTCTTGTTGTGACACTCGTTTTGTCACAACCATTATGCCCGTATTATTACTCAAAAAAGTATGTGCAACAATAAGTGTGTAAAAGAGAAATATTACGGCACAACACGTTGTGTCACAACGAGCGACCTTACATATTTTTCCACCCTTCATTATGATGTAGTATATATTGATTGTGATGTAGACTTATTATAATTTTTTTTGAGAATACATTACAATTAATAATTTAAAAAAAAAAAACTGTAATAGAATTTTTAAGAAAATATGTTACTACAAAAAAGTAATTCTCATTTATTTATGAAAGAACATTTAATAATATCCTAATTGATAGCACTACATTATTTTACACCATTACTACATCTTATCAATCATACATCAATCATATAATTCTTCTATATTTTTCTTCCAATAAGATTATGCCATATAATCAATTTTGACAAAGTCTAGCAAGTCTAGGCCTATAAACGAGCCGAACCCTGACATTGTTTGATTCGGCTCGAAATTATTCGAACATAGGGTTCGGTTCGGCTTGAAAGTTTCGAGCCTAAAATATTAGGGTTCGGCTCGATTCGGCAGGGAAAATGGGGGAAATTATTCGGTCCGATTCGGCTCGAAATGTTCAAATAGTTCGAACATGTTCGGCTTGTTCTGGACATGTTTATATATATATAAATTTTTTTTGTGAAAGGAATAAATAAAAAAATTCCAGTTACATGCCCCAAAATATAACATGTCCAAAATATTAGTCCAAATTTATATTGAACCGAACTATGCTGCAAGTGTACGAGCCGAATATTATCGAACATGTTTGGCTCGGTTGTCGAATACCTATTTCTAAAGCTTGATTTGACGTTTGATGATACGAATCAAGCCCCGAATCGAACATTTTCGAGCCGAATACACCGAATCGAATCAAATATTAAGGCTCACTTACAACCCTAAGCAGGTCATTATTACGGCTGCTCTAAAGACGCCGACATTCCGGTTTACGTCAGTTGCTAATCAAAGGCAAATCGTGTCATCAAATAAGCGATTTGATTATATTTTCAAGAGACAAAAAAGACCACAGAGTTCTTAAAAGCTAAGAGCATATACAATAGGTTAAAAAAAACCATTGTGAATAACACTTTATGGAAAGTCACCATTGTGGAGTGAAAAAAAAATCTGCAATAGATTAAAAATGTATCCCCAAAATGGTCAGGTTGTGATAGTGGTTGTGGTTCTATCCCCAACCATAATCACAACAATTTTAATATAAAATAATGGAAAGCCTCGAACTTTCAGCCCAAAATTTCCCTCCGTCGCTTTCCCAATTTCTCCCCCCAAATTTTTCACCAGAGTCTAAAATTTTCTGCTATATCATCTTCATATATCCTCCCCTCTCTTCAATTCTTCACATCACAGCATCATATTCAAATAATTTTTTTCATCAATGGAATACACCTAGTTTATGTCAAGATTTTTACCGGGTTTCAGAGGTGTGAAGATTTTAGCTAGGTTTCAGAGGTAGATCGTAAAATCGGTCCATTTGGCAATTTGTGAGCTGCAACTTTGCACAAGGAAGGTGAATTTATGTATCCCAATCTATGTTTCACAGAAATTTGTCTATTTTCTTTCATTACATTTGTGATGTAAATCGAACTGTCGGAAAAGATTGATGAATTCCCAGAGAGCTGAATAAACTGACAATCAAGAATAAGTATCATTTACCAGGTACGATCTAGTTTCGAGGACGAAACTCCTCTTAAGGGGGGAGGAATGTAATATCCCGATTTTTGAAAAAGGGCAATTCGGTCTTTTAGCAAAAATCAGAATATTATGTTATTTTTTTTAAAGGATTTTCGAAAAAAAAAAGGAAAAGAAAAAGGGATAAACAAGGATTTTCTTTTTAAGGAAAATAATTAAATAATTAGGTAATTGGGATTATAAAAGGAAAACTAATCCTAATTTTAACCTAGTTGTTTTTGACAAAAAAAAAGAGAGAGGCGCAGGGAGAGAGGGACGCAAGTTTGAAAAAAAAAAGGAGAAGAAGCTTTCGATTTTCGAGGCTAATCCGTTGCTCTATTCATCAGACTCATCAAGAGAGAATGGTTCACCGCGAGACGAGAATCGTTTTGATATCAACAATCCTTAAATCCATTAACATTTGGATTTAAAGGTTAAACTTTTGACGGGTTGAAGCTTTGGATCGTTGTACCACGCAATTTAAGGTAACGTGGTTTTCTTATCGTATGATTAAGGTTTCGTAAAGTGGTAGAGCAATTTGTATGATTGTTTTCCATGGTTTTAATTCGTTTAAGTCGAGGTTGGGTTGAATTTGAGTAAAAACGCAGTGCGTAAAATCGTCCTCTGTGGTGCAAGAAAAAAAAAAGCGTGTAACAGTGCAGAGAGGCTCGGTCGACCGAGCCTATCCATTCGATCGACCGAGTGTTGGTTCATCCGTCACGGATGAGTTGTGTATCCGTCATGACTATTTCTCGATGATCGAGATGAAAGTTTATCCGTCCGGACGAGGGATTGCTTTTGATCGCTTTTCCTTTATTATGTGTTTAAAGCTCCATAATAGCGTATTTCTTGCATAACCTTACGTGACAAAGCCCTGAATTAGCTTTTGATGCGTTTAGTTCCGCACCACATGGATTCCCTAAAAGATGAAGTGTGGGACCGTCGAAAGCTTTGGATTTGCCTTGTGCTTCGATAAGCTAGAGTTTATCGATGTCGTGTAATTGCTAGGGCTTGTCCGTGTCTAGTGGTCTAAGTGCGAGTAGGAGATGTGAGGAGCTTACTTGAAAACACTTAGGTGGCTAGTTAAACATCTAATCAAGCGTATGTGCTAGATTAATAATCTTAAACATCATGCAATGCTTGGTAAGGCATAGTACAATATCGCGATGTGTTCTCTCGACCAGACAAAGTAGATCGTACTCCACACCGGTCAATCGATTGGCTAGATAAAGCGTTTGGTGCATTCGCCGTTATCACACTATCGGGACTCGAGATATTCCCGGGCTACTAGAGCGTGTCTCTAAGTAGGTTGCACCCAGGTTGTCTAGTACATCCTATTACTAGGCGTAGTGCCTTGTTATTCATGATGTAACAAACTTGAGCTAAGTTAGATACCTTTTGGAACCTCATGTTATGTTATGAACATAATATGATAGTTAGCTAGGGTTAACAACGGAAATGAATTAATAAAAGACGGCGTTGCTTTTATTTCTTTATGAGATCATAGTTATACGATCTTCTACGCGTTCATCGAGTACTTTTGTACTTACCCCGTTACGTTGTGTTTGTCTTTCCTTTCCCCAAAGAAGATGAACAGTTGCTACGGTTGACGAGTTCTTTGATGATGAAGTTTGAGATGAAGCTTTTGAAGACTTAGTTCTTTTCGTTGTTTCTTTCTTAAAACAGTTGTTTCACGTTTGAGCAATGTTGTCCTTCTTTTTGGTTTAGCTTCTTTTGAGATCTTTTGGGATTTGGATGTTGGATGATTAGTTCTCTTTATCGGATTTAGTTTTTCACAGCATTGATTACCGTGTGTTCGATCTTTTGTCTTTTGGTTTTTCCCCGAGTCGTTTTATCTTCCGCGTCGTTTGGTTCTGTTGTATGACGTAAGACTTACATATATTATTGAATTTATTTGATAATATATGTGCCGAGCGCTCTTTCCGGATAAGGACTCGGTGTCCGGGAATGGGGCGTTACATGTAGATATTTGTTTTCATTTTGTTTGCATATTTTCATTCCTCCTGTTTTCTTCATAGTAGACTTGGTGTTAGCTAAGAAATAGGAGTAAGTATGTAATCTTCATTGAATAGTATAAGAGGGATGTTAATTATAGTATATAGCTCAATGTTCAGTTCGCTTAATATAATTTCTCCCCATTTCATTCTTCTACCTCTTTTTGTTTCTTTCCTTTTCTTGCTTGATTATTTACTTAAATCGTGTCAAGTTGGTCATTAAGTTTGGATTGGTCATGCTTTTGTTGTTATGGATATTTAAATACATGTTTTGGAAATTTTGCTGAAAAAAAGGAAGGTATAAACTATTTACGAAGAAAATGAAGTTCTAAATTTTTTATGAAGAAACAAAAGTTCTAAAGTTTTGGTAAACGGGATTGTGTTTTGCTCGGAAAAAGTAGCTGTGATCGCTTTTTGCATACAGGTAATTTTAGGCCTTTTATTTGGATCAATACACATTTCATTCAATGTTATCGAGAGATTTTTATAGTCTGACAATCTGTTGTAAGAAGGTTGTCTGCAAAGTGGAATATTATTAAATACTCTCTCATTTTTACTTTCTTTCACATAATACACTTTTATCGTGTGTGAGAGGTTAGAAATGAATGGTTGTAATGTATGCTTGGCTTTGCATAACCTTCTACTACATCTTGTATTATAAAAATTTGTCCTATATGAGACCCTTCTATCTTGTACAGTCTTAGATAGGTTTTTATTTTTATTTTAATTATTAAGATTCTTTTGATGGATGAAATTATGATACGCAGGTGCTTCGTAAAGAAATGTTTTGGTTCTTTCCGTGTCAATGGTGATGTTTTGAAGGTGACCTTGCTAACTAGTAAGCATGCTGGTAAACATTATTTTAGTATGCTGTTTTTTTCCCAACTTTTATTTTTTGATGATTAAAAACCCAACACTTAACCACATAATACAACAAAACCATCAAACATTCTCATCCTCACCTACATGGATGTACACGTGATCAATCAAATCACGCTTTAGTCTTGCATTTTCGTTTTCATCGCAAACCATTCCATGTCGCATTATTATGAGTTCAATGCGCTCTTCATATGATAAATCACTTTGATTGTATGATGGCGGATGCTCATCATCTGGTAGACTCCACGTACGTAGATTTTCACCACGTTCATCCTCTATAATCATGTTGTGTAAGATGATACATGTTATCATGATTTTTAGCAAATCACTTGTATGGAGGAGTCTTGTTGGATTACGAATGATCCGCCATTTCTGTTGTAAAACAGCAAAGGCACGTTCTATGTCTTCTCGGGCTGCTTCTTGCAATCGTGCAAACACTTTTTCCTTTTGTGTGCGTGGTTCAGAAATGCTTTTGATGAGATCCGCATAGTTTGGGTAGATAGCATCTGTTAGATAATAGGGAATATGATAATCATTGTTGTTTACTTGATAGTTGACAGCCGCTTGTTTCCCATTAAGGAATCTGTCGAACAGGGGAGAGTGATTTAACACGTTGATGTCGTTCATTGTGCCTGCCGAACCAAAAAATGCATGTCATATCCACAAATCATAAGATGCCACAACTTCTAGTATCAAGGTGGGCGATTTACTTCGACCTGCAAACACACCTTTCCAGGCAGCTGGGCATCCTTCCCATTTCCAGTGCATGCAATCCAGGTTGCCTATCATACCAGGGAATCCACGAGCCTCATTTTGTGCCATTAAGTGTTTGAGGTCATTCTCTGTTGGAGCCCGTAGGTATTGATCACCATACAAACCTGTGATGTTTTCACAGAACTTTATTAGTGTTGCTTTAGCTGTTGTTTCACCAATCTTGACTATTTCGTCAACACGGTCAATGCTACCACCATAGGCTAAGATGCGAAGAGCTGCCATGACTTTTTGTACCGTTGAAAGTCCAACACGGCGGAAAATAGTGGACCGTTGAGAAAAGTATACTTCCGTTGTTGCCAAGTCGTTTGAAATTTTTCAAACAATGATTTGCGCTATGCGAAATCTACGTCGAAAAATTTCTTCCGGTACCGTGCATCCTCGTCCCATGTAGTCCCTCATTAGATCAATGTGTCGGTCCACCCTATTTCTGTTTATCACCCTTCTTGTGTGAGGTGCCTCCATTTTCCCCAAACTTTGAATGGTTGGCAGAATTGCATGCATTTCTCTCATAGCATCCATTTCAATATCTGCACAATGTGCCTCATACTCATCATCTTCATCTTGTTGGGCTCTTAGAAGATCCCAATATGGATCTTGGTGAGACATCACTTTTGAATTACAAGAGAAGCAAGTTGTTGGGAAAGTAATGGTAGAGTAAACTAATGAATTGTTGAATGAGTATTGACAAGAATGTTATTTATGGTAAAGAAGACTACTCTTTTAATGTGTGGATATATGTTAGGTTGGGTTGGGTGTAAAGTATTGCATTTAATGTGGTTGTTGGTTGTTATAAAATTTAGAGTTGGTTGAATTTCCAGGAAGGTGACATTTGTTTGTAACTTTTCACAACATATATATAATATATGCATACATGTACTGTAATTCACTATATTTTGATGATTTGTTGATGTCCATTTTCTCATTTTCATTGTAGGAATTGTGGTGTGGAAGTCAAATAAATTTCACAAACCGTGGGAAAATTCAAATGCCCGAAGAATGTTGATGCTCGGAGAAGATTGTATTTATAATAGTAATGCTTTTGTTTTTAAGTTCGCTGTAACTTGTTAAGACAATATGTTTTATGATATCACCTCTACCATTTTGTTAAAAATTGTCAAACTTTTTATGATTATTGCACGACGTTTTAAAAATTGTCAAACTTTATATTTTTATTGGATTTCATGTATATATTTTATTGTATATTTATTTTAGCTTGCTTTTTTGTTTATCGTAGTCCTCAACGTAGTATAAAAAAACAATGCCAGCGTATGTAGATAATTTTGTAGTCTATTGAGGTAAATTCACATTGTGAAAGGTCCTATTATTAAATATACGCCTAAGATAAATTAAGTATTTCATCCCCTCAAAAAAAAAAAAAAAAAAAAAAAAATCCATATTTCATTAAAAATAAGGAGAGAAAAAGTCTTTTTCGCTTTAAACACTTTATCGTCATCAATTTTACAAACACAAACTTTGGGAAAATTATTTAAATAATCGATCTCAAAGTTTTTTCCTAAATAAGATTTATCTCAAACTTTTTTACACAAATTTTCACGTCTCAAGTTTTCATTGTCCACATCATTTCGACATGTGTGGCGCGCTTTAGACTGAAAATGTAATCCA
This sequence comes from Gentiana macrophylla, assembly GCA_026214975.1. Lineage (NCBI taxonomy): Eukaryota > Viridiplantae > Streptophyta > Magnoliopsida > Gentianales > Gentianaceae > Gentiana > Gentiana macrophylla. The sequence goes on from CM047809.1 coordinate 44,409,240, forward strand.
AATAAATGAATAGACGAGATGAGAGGAATCCTATAAAGGCTGTCTTGCATAATCCTCATATTTTCAGTATGTCTCCCCAGTTGCCTTTTGGGCACGAGCAAATTCAAAGCGCAAAAAATCATTCTAGTGTCTAACAACCTTCCTTGACTACAAAAAAGCTTGATTGAAATAATAATAATAAAAGGTTTCTCTGCATAAACTTTTAGCATAATGTCTCTATGCTAATGGATATTAAGAATAATAATCTTCTCTAAAATCAAGCCTAGCACTTTTGTTCCAATCACTTTAAAAACTTGACTAAAGGGTGGATCTGGATTGTTTGTAACTTTGTAAGGTGTTTTTGCTTTGTTTGTATTATAGGTGAATCCTACGTTCTATTGAAGTTTTGAACCTACTGTTTCAATGTATATGTTCTGTTTATTCCCGATTCCCGTTCCCGTTCCTGTTCCGATTTACGTGCAATTCCATTAATACAACTTTTTCTTATTCAGAGATAGCCACAACATCGTTAAGGGCACAACCTTCATTTCCAGGTATTCAAAGTATAATACTACCTCCGTCCCAAAATTTAAGTACTTTTAACTTTTTAATTTTGTCCCAAAATATAAGTCCATTTGCAAAACCAATAAAGCATTTATTACATCTTTCTACTTCTACCCCTCATTTATTATATACTCAACCACTTTTTATTATTTTACATTAATACCAATGAAATGTCATTTTAGTATTTTTAATCAAAATTAATGACAAATAACAAATTTAACCCAACTTTCTTAATATATGTGAAAATGCCTAAAATGACTTACATTTTAGGACGGAGGTAGTACTGATTAACTAACCATTTTACAGCATTTATCAAAACCAATTAATGCATCATCATCGACATCACTAAACTAGCACTAAAATAGTAGCAGCATGTTACAGACTCGGGAAATAATAATAAATAAATAAAAACATATACCCTAAATATTGATGGCACCATCAAAGCATAAATTTACATTGATTTGTCAAGCTACCAATGCAAAGGAAAAATATGAGGTGAAAACAAAATTCAATGAAGGACCGTTCACATGACCTTAGAGTGTCCAAAAATGTTGCCTTTTGCACCATAAACGTACACAACATGAATTGAAAAGAAAAGAAAAGAAAAAGAAAAAAATATTAAACATTTCACAACCACTTCATTGGGGCATATATAGCTAATGGTAGTAGGTATACAACAAACATGAAGAGCAGATAGTTTCTGAGTGGTTTCTTTTGTACATACTTCACCCCAACTCCGATGTACGAGGGACACGCGGCTTAACTGCTATAGTCCAGCAGTTTTATTCATCCATTCACCTGAGTAATAAGCCTACTGTTAGTCTTTTAAAGATAGAGAGAAAGGGTAAAGACTTTTACATCCAACATTACTAAGCACAGTTGTTTAGTGTGTAAGCTATCATTGAGTCTTATTGACTAGTTCACAGAATCTTGCACATAAGCAAAATGATGTAAAGCTTCGAAATTTGAAATTTGTTTCAGGGACTTACTTTAGCAGTCCTGTCCTTACAAAGCATATGCCATTCTTGTATCACTGCTACTTGAAGGGCACGGTGCTCGACTTCCTCTGGAGTCAATTTAAACAAAGTGGTTGGGCCTTTGGTCTTCCCATCAACTTCCTCACCATTCTCCTTCGCCGTCTCGTCTTCTTTATCATCTTCTTCTTCTTCTTCACTCTCATGCTGCACCTCTTTCTCCTCCTCCTCCTCAGACTTAGGCCGTGGTTGTGCCGCTTTCAACAAAGCTATCCTCTCCATAGAGATCCTCAATCTCTCAACAGCAGCTTGCTTTACTTCATCTTCAGGCATATACTCCACGCCACCATCGGTAAGGTCGTCCAACCAACCCTGTGGGTCTGATTCAATCTCTTTTGTAATTGATGAATCCGATGCCCGCACCACAAATTTGCACATCATGGTGGTGGTTTCATCCCCGAGGTCCACGTTTCTGCTTACTTCACTAGCACCGAATATCATCATGCCAACAAACCCTCCGTACCATGTTTTCGCAGCAAAGCAGAGCTGGAAGCCAGCAACGGTACGAATAATGTGTGAACAAACTCTGTGGAAAGGCTTTGAAGAAAGAGATTTTAGACCACTTAGGAAAGGGGACTCCCCGTATTGCTGTGCAGCAGTTGCCTTGAAACCACTTCCTTCATACGTATATGTACCCGTGTACTCCGCTATAGCAGGTAGACTAGGCCATAAGCGGAAATATTCAACTGGTGAAATCTTGTGCGGCAAAAGAAGCTCTGTCAGAGGGATTTTGTAAGGTTGACATCTTAAAATCACCGGTTCACCGATTTCGGGCTTTAGGCTTCTCTTTTGTCTCATGATTTGTGGATCTTCTTCAGGGTAGTCCCCATCATAATCACTAGGAGCACCACTGCCATAGAAGGGATAATATAAGACTTGAACCCAAAATGCACACTGCTCGAAATGGGACACACCCACTGTCACACTGCACAACACTGGTTCCTGTGAGTTAAGATCACGCAACTGTCGCACAGCTTGAGGAGAACCATCCATGAAATACAGCCCCCAGATACCCCGACTGTATGTCAACTCGATTAAGCTCGATTTCTGTCAAATTCAAAACCTTCAAATGCAGAGTAATTCTTCCATCATTTGGATCGCTCAAATGATAACCTTCGACATAGCAAGGATCACTGCTGCCGGTCAAAGTGTAGGCACTGGGAGGAACCTTCAGTGAGGTAGAATCTACTCCTTTAGATAGTAATAAGGTTAGTTCATTAGGATCAGGCCTCCAAAGTTCTAAAAGAGCCTTGTGAACCAGTCCTTCCAGCTTGCGATCATGCGCTGCAGACGCTTCATAAAACTGGACAGTTAATTTATGATGGCTGAATGGATAATCTCCTCTGGCTTCACTTACTCCAGCCCACTTGTTTTCAGGATGACTGGTTGTGTACTTAATTCTCTGCAATAACAAACGACATTGGTGCTTATTGACAGAATCAGCTAAGGCATTGCTCCTGAAGTCTTCAAGCTCTTTAATCAGCAACTGCCCAGCCCTGGCATTTCGTGATCCCAAACGCTGAGCACATAATAGAACTGCTTGAACATCTTGAAGCCGATTTGTTGTGCTAGCTGACGAGTCCGTGCTAAACAGAACCTTGTTAATATGGGATACAATTATATTTAACGGGTCTTCTGGATCATCAGCTAGCAATGGGTCCAGACCCTCAAGATCTATGTGTTCTGCAATAGCCCAAAGAAGACGAGCAAGGATTCTAGGTGTATTCACCTCTAGTAAATCACGGACAAGTTCACGTTGCAAGTTCTGCAAGCGTGTTTCATTGAGTATTTGGTCCTGAGAAGCTCCATCTTTTACTCTTTTAACCCCTCCTCTTGTATCATAAATATGGCAGAGTCTAACGAGCAACTTCAAATAGCAATCGATTGCATATGTTCGACCTTCACAATCCCATCTAACACACGGCCTACATACTTCCACCACTTCCAAGGCGGGCTCGGTCCAATTCAATTGACCATAACCAGTCCCATAAGCTAATGCTCCTATGACCCTGCTTTCCATCCCAGAGTTTTTCTGCTCTGGCAATGGTAGAGACAACTGAAAGCAGCTCTCCACCAGCATAGCAACTAATTCTTCTCTGAACAAACTTTTACTAGCTACAGTATTGAGGTCATCTTTGATTCTTGCATCCTCAAAAAGGGAAGCAATGTCAGTTCCAGGGAGAGGTTTTTGACCTCTTCGAACACTTTCTCTTGCAAAAAGATGAACACAGAGGGCAGTACGGCATATACATGCCAAAGCATGCATTCGATCCGACTCTGCTCTCAGGTTTCTCACCATGAGAAGCAGCCTTTTAAACAAGGATACCTGCATACTCAGATCAAGAAGATGCAAGTTTGTCACCACAGCTCTTACGATACTTTCCCTCGCAGAGGAAAATTCATTCCTGTCCCACAGAGTGAGAATTGCAATAATCGAGGCGGATGCCCACTCCGGCTTGCCTCCAGGAACATCAGCCAAGTACAACATGTTGATTCCCACTTCAAAAATTAAGGCAGCGTCCAATGATGATGCCAAGAAAGGCGCCAAATGTGACACCACATCAGATACCCCCACAAACCTCTCTGCATTCACGGCGTCTGATGCATTATCAATTGCACTTTTCGACAACCTTGAAAGCTTCTTGATGACTTCGATTGAGCCTGAAGCAACGGCTTTTACAGCATAAACAAGGGGATAAACAGTTGCTCTAAAACTTTCTACAGGTAAAATTAAGGACCTGGCCATTAAAGCATTTCTCTTCTTCCACACGAATTCCACCATGGATGACACCCAATTGGACCGAATAGCCACTGAGTTTTCACTGTCAACCAGTTTATCACCTGCCAATCTACTCATTCTCTTAGATTCAAATTCCTGAAAGAGGCGTCCCACAGACTCGAAAGCAACTTTAGAAACCGCATCAGATTTATCCAGCATGTTCTGCGCAATGCGAGTCCACCAATTAGATACCCGATCCAACAAATTCATATTGTTTTCACACAATGTGACTAAGTCATCACGCGCAAGGATGCATCCAAGGGTTTCGGTGATGGAGAACCGGAGATTGTCGCTAGGAGAATCAAAGCAACTGGAAATCTCCTTGTTGCAGTCGGCAATAAGCTTACCAAGGCGGTAAGAAGGTATAGCAGCCAGAATAGAAACGGCGGCAGAGTTGACATCGGGATCGGGGAAGTCGAGATCGGTGCGAATGCCGATGCAGACGACCTCCCAAAGTTCAGCAGTAAGGCGAGTGGAACGAATCAAGTCAAAGGCGAGCTTTTTGGAGACTGCGGATGCCGGAGAAGCGACGATTTCTTCAACGGCGGACTTGGCAATGACGGAGATATCTCTTCCGGCGGCAGATTGCTGAAGAGCTTGAAGGAGTGCGCCGGATTGACGAAGGGCGTCATTGGATCTAAGGTCAGCTTGGATCTGAGTGAACAAAATGTCCATTTTCAAAGCTGTAAATTGTGAGAGAGTTCAGATAAAAAACCGGTAATTTCACTCCGGCGGGATTGAACGTAAAACATAAAGCTTCATGGGCGAGACTTTTTTTTTTGTTTTTTTTTTGTTGAGAAAGTAAAGAAATACTACTATTCAATACTCCGAGAATAGTCGGTGCAACGGATATTTTCGGATTATTTTAAATAAAATGACAATAATTAATCCAACTCATATTTATACGAAGTGCACTAGAAGTGAAAGCTAATGTAGGGGTCGTTGCGTTTCATTGTGGTGGAAATCTTCATTACACCAATACCAAACGTCCAAAATTATTTTCCGAAAACCCAATCATCAAAGCTCAATAGTGTCATGTTTGAGCATATTGGCATCAAGGCATCTGTTGAACCGATGGGGATCTCATAAATCGAATTGAATTCGTGCCAGTAGGAATGGTGGATCTAATGCGGTTCGAGAACTTGAATTAGATTGGTCTTAGTTCCTTTGTATAGGATCTTTTCATGGTAGGTTTCTTTTTTGGGGAATTTTGTGCCCTTTGTACATTTTGTTTTCAATAAAAGATCCCGTTTATACCAACTCACACATATACAGTGTGAGAGAATAAAAAGTAATCATGACCCTTTAATTGATGTACCCATTGCACCAATACTCCGACTCGAATGAAACAACCTTTTCTATTATTATTCTTTTTAGACAACATTTTTTTTCTTCGTAAAAGTGATCTCTTTATTAACTTGGCCTTTACACAGGCAAAAAGTTGCAGCAAACTTTACGGTGAGGCTTGTAATGTGTCCTCCAAAAAAATTTAAGCATATATAAAGGCTAAAAAACAAACGCTACTAGCTAATATCTCGCTCCAAACACTCATCCCTTGTCTTCTCCACAAGGTTCGAAAGAGAACGAATGCCAGAGGTCTATCAACGATGAGATCATGAACAGCCTGAGTTCACCACATCCATATGTCATAGATTGTCATTCTCCACATATAGATTATCAACGATGAGATCATGAACAACCTGAGTTCACCACATCCATATGTCATAGATTGTCTTTCTCCACATATAGTGCCACTTTGTCTTTCTAAAAGCACTTTCAGTAGACATTGTAAATTCTTTATAAATCTACTTTAGAGATTTCAAGAGAAAAAATAACACTGCAGCAGATACTCTATTTTCTAATATAAAATACAGATTCTGTATAAAAAAAATTCCATCTTCATACATCCAGATTCCGTAAATTTTCCTTTATATAAACCACATTACATAAAATAGAGAAACTCATGCATTTCATCTTGGATATAGATTATGTATACTAAAAAAACGTGTATTTAGAACAGTAAAATAGAGTATCCGTAAGAGGATCTGATACGAGTGCTCTTAAGGAAGAATTTTTATGTGCATTTAGATTCACATTCAGCCATTTGGTAGGAGTATTTGCTTCAAAGAACTCGGTCCAGCAGTTTTCTAGCAAACAATATTGCCAAATAGTTCGAGCCCAAGCATAGTCTCTTAAAGCATGAAGAATCGATTCACCTGCTTCATCGCATAAGCTGCAACAAGTTGTTGGAATGATGTGTCTAGAGTATAGCATTATGCTAACAGGGACATTCTCGACGTGTGCAATAGATCAGAGGAGGAAATTCCCACGAGTTGGACCCTTCAATTGCCAAAAAACATTCCATAATGTACGATTCTCATAATCATCCATTCGAGGAGGACACTGAATATTATAATTAGAGGATACCGTTAATTTAACTTTGGGCTCATTCTTCCACACAAAATCATTACGACTCACCTCAATGCCCTGCCACAAGGCCGAATAAGCCTTACAAATGCCTCTCCATTGGTGAGAAGCATTGTTTTGGCATTGTTGTTATCTCTTTATACTTCATGGAAAGAGAGCTTGAACCCAAAGTGTATCCTTCTGATTGATGAGTTCCCAAATGAGCTTGCCTAAAATAGCCATGTTCATTTGAGAAAGTCTTCTAAGCCCCAGTCCGCCATCTTGTTTTGGCCTGCAAATTTTCGACCAAGAAATGGTGTGCATTTTCCGCGACCCCTTTTCTTCGCCCCAAAAAAAGTTTCTGCAAAATTTTCTCCATGTTGGAAATAATGGTGATCGGTAGCAAAAGTAGTTTGCATAGTGTAGTATGGTTGAGTAGATAATGAGCTTCAGATGAGTATATTCTTCCATGTCTAACAAAAAGACATTGATTTCCATGTAATGCCCCCAGACCCCGGGCCTGGTAGTGCTAAATAAGTCATAAATGATCTGGTCAACTACTTAGACTGCCGTCATTGCTTGGTCTAAAAGGGCCAACCCTAGTTGACAAAATATTTATGTCTCACACTTATATGGATGTGAGCATTCTATTACTTTATAGATGTGGGACTTTACGTTCTCCCCCTATAAGGGACTGGCGTCATTGCCGGGACTTGGCTAGACTTGTCCTAGTCTCGCCATACCAGAGGATTTCTGTAGGTGACCCCAACGCCTTTCACAAAGGTGGAACTTAGGTCCGTCTGATTGTCGGCTCGACATTTATTCTCAGAACGCCCCTGCACCCGGGTTTGGTAGCGCTAAATGAGTCACAAATGATCCGGTCAACTTCTTAGACCGCCATCATCGCTTGGTCTAAAAGGTTAACCCGAGTTGACAAGACTTTTGTGTCTCACACTTATATCGGGATGATCATTCTATTACTTTACAGATGTGTGACTTTACATTCCATGATGCCAATTTATTTTTCATCTTATCCGTAAGGTACGCGAAATGAAAGGCGCAAACCTTTCCATGGATGATAAGGATTCCCAAGTATTTACCCATATTTTCAATATTTTGCATCTTCATGCGATTTGAAATATTCATCCTTATGGTCAAGGACGGAGCCAGAAAATAAAATTCGGGTGGGCTAGGCTAACCTAATTTTTTTTTCCTTAAAAGTCCAAAATTTAACAAACGGTCACTTTGAACCTCTAAGAACAAGAACACTCAAAATGATAATCGATTCATTCAAGAGGTAAAGCACAAACAACAATTCACAACTTGGATAATTCAGTAGACACCCTTCACCATGATCATGATATTGAAAATAAAAAAGAAAAAAAACGAATTTTTTTTTTACCGATCATACTAGTATCAACTTTTTTATTTTTTTTTATTTTTTTTAGTATCAACTTTTCTTTTATGGTTCAACAATTATAAACATTGCTCTTTGCTCGACTGAAAACCCCCCAAATAAAATATTATTCTTCCAAGCAAATATTACAGGTTGGATTTGGTTGGATTTGGTTTATCATAAGTAAAGCATATAAGTTCGGTTGAGTTGTTTTGCTGCTATAAAAAGTTAATGGTGGGCTGTCTAGTAGGTTGTTCAAATAATATGGTGGGTTGATGAAATAATACTATGGGCTGCAGGGTGGGCTTAGCCCCCCTCAGCCTTAGTAATAGCTTCGTAAGGTGTTCCTTATATTTCCCGATAAGTGGAATTGGTTTATCCGTACTTATTTTCTGCCCGGGACACTTACGAAAATCGATAAGGACATCTCCTATAATGTAATTGTAAGCCTGGTTCTTAGTAGCTTTCTAGCTTCTCCAAATAAAAGATATTAACCATCGGTACCTCTGTTATTGATTTTGTGACCCAAGCATTTGACAGTTGCTCTTTCCCCAGTAATATGAATGAGGTGACTATAACACTAATCCTTAAAGTGGAACACTCGGAGTCTCCAGCCCAATTTAGACCCATTGCCTTAGCCAACGTCATTATCAAAGTTATTACCAAAGTCTTGGGAAACAGATTCAAGAATGTGATTGTCAATCTTGTCAGTATGACCCAAAGTGCTCAGAAAACATCATCCTTGCTCAAGAAATTATGCACTATCTATATAAAAATAAAAAGGGCAAGAAAAGATACATGGTGATTAAGGTGGATCTTGAAAATGCCTACAATAGAGTAAAGTGCAGCTTCTTGAAGAACATACTACATAATTGCTCAAGAAATTATGCATTGCATAACCTCAACCAATTTGTCGGTTCTCTAAAATGGTGAAAAACTAGAATCCTTTTATCCTAATTGTGGCTTGTGTCAACCCTCTACCTTTTTGTGTTGTGTATGAAAGTCCTGGGTGAAAAATTTGGTGCCTCTGTAAAAAAAAAAGGTGAGTGGAAACCCATTAAAATATCCAAGCAAGTGTTGAAATAGTGTCCTAAACCCAATCGGGTTGGACTGGATCGGACCAGGTCGGATCATTTCTACTATTTCTTTATGTTTATACATATGATAAATGGCTTTTTCTGTTATTATATATTTGTTCGTTTAACAGACCAATTACGATGTTGTTATATGTTAATGTCCTTAGTATTAAACTGAGATAAAAAAACCATGATAGTGATTATGGTTGATGAGATCTCGAATCAATTTAATGCTTTGATACTTAAATGTCTCTAGTCGTATGTGCTATTAAATGGGACATTAATAGTACGATTAGACTAGCACATATTGGATGTCTTATATCTTATTGAAGGTATGAATAAATCTCGTCTATCAAAGTGTACAGACACTTGGACTGTACGTGGACGTATATTAGAGAATGTGTACGTTAGACTGACCCACTTACTTGATTAAGTGTCGCACTATGTGGCGGTTGTGTAAATATTCTAAGACCGGAGTCTTCATGACATCACGGTGTGGATTGTCATACTTTGACACTATTGAGGTTTCCCCTAGCCATGGGGCGATCATGCGGTAGTGATTGAGTGTGATACTGAAGCATACGTAGGATTCATATTGCTCGTCTGGAAATCGCGTATCCTATGATTAGGAGTAAATATCCGAAAGGGCCTTCTTATAAGGAAAGTCTTACTCTCGTGAATCTTTGCAAAGTGGAAGTAAATGAGTTACTTCGAGAGAGCGTGATATCCAGATTATAAGATACGGTCCGATGTACAACCGTATGGATATTCTAACAGCGATAGGATTCTATTTACACGGTAAGTGTTTCACATGGAAGGTAGTGGTCATTGCATTTGACTCTTGCGATGATTGTGGGTCACGGTGTGTTGCTATACGCTATTCTGTGATCGTTAGGCATGAAGCGAATTTTTGTAATTTGCATATTATGTCTACGGCCAACATATTCGGAAGCCTATCGGGTCACACACATAAGAACATCTAGCCGGATTAAAATGCGGTTATAGTGATAACCAAATAAGGAAAGTTTGTCTCGACTATAAAGTGATATAGTGATAAATTAATATGATGGTATTTGTTTTTTATGAATAAATATAATACAAGATATTAATTATGTTGATTAATTAAATATACATATTTTTATGTATAGGTCGAAATTATTATGTGTATATGATACACATGGATTTTGCAAATTGATTAATCATAGTATTATATTAATTAATTAAAAATATTCCAATAGCCAATATTAGTGTATTAAGATACACTTGGATTGTGTAAATTAATTAATAATATTACCATATATTAATATTGGATATTAATAGATTTGTATAAATTGTTTTATGGTAATAAGATAAAGGTAGCCAATATTAGATATTAACAATATTTTAGAAATATTTAATATGAGATATTAAATTATATGAGATAAATCAATCAAATATATTTTTCTTATTTTACTAGTAAAATGTTTTCTTTCTCCCCAATCTACTAGGAAGCTTCTCCCAATCAGATTGGGAGCATAAGGGGCGCACCTACCCCTATATAAGCAAGGGCTGGCTAGCTCTTTTGTACATCACAATTCCAAGAGACTAATAGTTCTTGTGAAAAATAAGAGAGCTTTTTAGAAAGAGTTTGAGAGAGAGAAAATGTCGGTCTAGCAACCAAGTTTTCTGGTAGCAATCTACGATGGGATTCCGGCGGGCTGTTCGTGTGGACTATCGGTAGAGGCCGAACGCTTGACCGGCTCCATGCACCACTACTCCTTCGTAGACGATAAAGCTTCGATCTTTTAGATCAGTCAAGGTAACTTTCTCATTTACTACTGAAATGTTTGTCGCTTAAACGAAGTCGATCCTGGTTAAAAGGAAATAAATTTTAAATTCTGCTGCGTTCCCACGTAGATTTCCTAACAGGAAGGACCTATGATATCCCATATTTTTTCCGAATGAAACATTTACTTATTGAATTGAGTAGTTATTTAAAATACTCTATCTTGAAATAACAAGGTTAAGTTAGTTAAGTCAGTGTGTCCTGCAATACTGATCGTTAGATCGGGATCTGGACATGCTGGGTACAAGTTTACGTTCACTTCCCTCGGCTGTATAAGAGAATAAAAAACTGTATTATCATGCGGCAACCCGAGGTTTTGTAATAATATATCTATTATCCTTTTCACCATCTTCCTTGACGAGTTCAAGTAGTTAAGGGCATCTTCCCTGCAAAATCAAGAAGATTAATGTTGGGATTAAGGATGAAATGACAAATAAATTGTTTTTAAGAAGATCAAAGTGTAAAACTTTACCTGCATTCCTTGGGCTAATGTTCAAGTGCTTGCTCGTCGTCGATGTACTTCAAGCCAAGATAATCCCTCCATCCAAAACCGGAATCTTATTCAGGTAAAAAGCTTCTGCCATAGTTCACAATAGGACTAGGGCTAACTCCCTTAAGATACATAGCTTTTTCTTGTGGTGACATATCAAAAAACCAGTAAGTGGAAGCCTTAAAAGAATTCAAAACCTCTCTAGGGACACTATGATTGACCACTTGAAAACCTCAATAGTGTCGAAGCATGACAATCCACACCATGATGTTATGAAGATTCCGGTCTAAGGATAATTATACAACCGTCACATAGTGTGACACTTAATAAAGTAAGTGGGTCAGTCTAACGCACGCATTCTCTAATACACGTCCACATATATTCCATGTGTCTCTACACTTCGATAGATGAGATCTATCCCTATCTTTAGAAGATAGAAAACATCTAATATTTGCTAGTCTAACCGTACTATTAATGTCCCATTTCATAGCACAGACGACTAGAGACATTTAAGTATCAAACTTTTTGAAGTGAATCGAGATTTCATAAACTATAATCACTATAATGATTTCTCTATCACAGTTTGACATTACGGACGTCGACATATATACATTATCACAATTGGTTTGCTAAATGAACAAATATATAATAGCATAAAAGTCATTTATTATATGTATAAACATAAAGATGTAGTAGAAATGATCCGACCCGGTCGGATCCAGTCCAACCCGATTGAGTTTAGGGCACTATATCAACAACAATATTATTAAAGTTGTTGGCAACATCATCAGTATGTACATAAAATGTTGTTAAGGATCAAACTATGATTTGTAGTCCTTAATGACAATCTAAAAAAATACTGGAAAATGAAGAAAATAAACAGTGATGAGAGCATCGAATTTATGTGGTTCGGTCAACTAAATTACATCCATGGGCAAAAATAAACACTATCACTAAATGGAGAATACAATTGTTATGATGTCCAAAAGACAATAGGCCAAACATTGGTTATGCAATAGAATTTATCTAATGTGAGAATAAAATATTTTATTATATGACACATCAAATGGCCATGTTAAAATTTAGCCGATGTGGAACTTAGACACACGTACCGACTTAACAAATCTCCATCATGAGACAAAAGGTCTAGCATCTTTGAATAGTACTAATGCTCCACTTTCTCCCCAAAGTTCATTAAAGCCAAACAAATGTCAATTTGCAAGGCAAACATGTTGCTCACAGCCTCTCGGTGGTGGTGGTTGTTGTTGTTGTTGTTGTTGTTGTTGTTATATAGGGTATTGTATAATCCTTTTTCAAGTAATATCTTATCACTTGTGTCAATCTAATTTTGGTAATTATCCTTAATTAAAAAAATCCTAAAATATCTTTTCATACTTATCTCTTTCAATCAAACGTGTCGCAATTATGTTTAGACATGTTTTTTTTATAATTTATTCATTCATAAGATTACTTATTTTATGAATATGCACGGATATGCACATATGGATATTTGTGGTTGGGTGGATTATTGATATGCACGAGAAATGTGACATTACTTGTGGATGTTTTAGTTTCGGGAGATTATATATTCTAGAAGTTTAGGATGGTATCAAATGTTGTTCGGTATCCATTGGTTCGGCATTTCCATTTTCGAGTCAAAAAAAACTTCAATTCATCAAAAATTCCAAAACAATTCAATAAAGCTTTCAAAGTTCCATAAATAATCAAGGAAAGCGTAAATAAAAAAGCAATAATTGGAGAGTCATTGAAGGCAATTTTGAAGCTAAATTTCAAAAATCTCGGTGATGTGAATCTTGGGAAGTAACTAATTGAGGTGGTACATGATTGGTGAGATGAAGGTGTAGATACTTGCTATCTTGCTTTATTCTCTTGGATTACCCTTTTTATCCCTTCGGTTAACCAACTACCCGGGCCTAAACGTTACAAGCCATTTTGTCAACTACCTGATCTATCTCTTTGATTCCGAATGCCTATTTAGTGGAGATTGGTATCATTTTTAAGCTTAGAGTTGCATCTTTTGAGTGAGGCATGCATGATTGCATACTTTCCTGCTTGGTAACAAGTTTGAGGGATATTCACACGCACACTCCACTACTCTTTTAGATTGTGGGAAACATGCGCTTATGATTCTGATTGGTTGCATCCTCTAGTTGAGCTCTCATCTCTTGATGTTGCATTATCCTATTTTGTGACTCTAGTTGTTTTGTCACTTTATTTACTCGAGGACGATCAACAGCTAAGTGGGGAGTGGTTGATGTGAGTCAACTAGATGATGCATTTTTTTGATGATTTATCCTCATTTTTCATGCATTTATCGATGTTTTGATATCAACATGAGCAATTATTGTGATGATGTGGACCATTTTGTGTACATAGGAAATATCATGAAAATCCACTCTTTTGCCTTTTATATAGTTTTTTTAGCCAATTTTGTTATCAGATTTACGCGCGCTATCTTCGTGTTTTTTTTGCAGCACATGTATCAAAACTTAGAGCTTGGAATTTTGATGTGTTGATGCTAGAAAGCTGATTGATAGATGATTCATGGCGTTTATGGCAAGGATTGCAACCTATGAAGGCTGAATGGCGCACACCAATTTCATTGGCCCACGCCAGTTACCCTTTATATGCCACACTGAGAATTCCCATGTGTCTATAGCGCACACCAGACGGCTTGGCCCGTGCCAAATGAAGAATAAACATGATCAGGGAGTATTCCATGTGTATATGGAGCACGCCAAGACACACTGGCCTATGCCAATCAAGGACTTCAAATTCTGAATAGAGCATTTAATGCATGGTGTCAGCAGCCAACTACCAAGTCAGAGCTTGGCGCATGCCAACACCTATTGGCTCACGCTAATTACACACAAATAGAATATTAGCGAACACCAGTAGCATATGGCGCACGCCATATTGGCGGGTGAAACAATTAAGAGTCTAATTTATTCCCCTCACCTACCATATCATCAATACACTTCATCTTGTCCACTCTCACTCATCCTTGAAGGCACCCCAACCTTCTAGGCTCTTTTAGCCAAATTTTAGCATGAAAAATAGCTTTTAATTGCAAGTGTAAACATTAAGAATTCTTAGCTTGATTTCTAAACTAATTTGGTTGGAGAAAGATTAACACTTTGTGTATCAAACTCCATTGAAGGCTTTCGAAGTTGAATGAAAGTTTCCATTTTTGAGTTCATAGCTTGTGATTGGTAAAATGTTTAGCCTTTACCTTGATTTAATTGTTCTCATAATTATGAATGCTAACCTTGACATGTTGGTGTTCATAATCATAAGTGGCTAGTTCTACACTAGCCAAGATGATGTTGTAGAAATAGTATAATCTCTTGTGTTGATTGGGAATGGTTGTTTATTTTGTTTAGCTTCAGTTGTTGTGAATCTTTTCCTACTTGCATTGTGTGGTTTGCTTGTGTTGGAGTAATTAACTAATGCTTGCATACACACACTTAATGGAAACTGAAAGGAGATGTTAGCTGTGGGAAAAAGGGTAGGAGAACCGGAAGGTAAAATCGTCTTTAAGTGGAACCCGATTTCTTATCCGGGGATTATTGTTGTTCATTGCATTCAAGTTCGTATCATGTCAAATCATTAGGCCTAGGACACCTGGACCAAGGAGGAGGCACATAGTAGTTTCATACACTCGTATGAGGGGGAACTACTTGCTTAGGAATGCACTGGTTCACACTTTTGAACACCGTTGGTAGGATGGAAGGAACCCACTCCCATGATACTAATAGAGGTTTGATTAATCTGCACATTGTTTTGGTTAGGCCTCTTTTTATCATTTATCGCCCTTATTACTAGTATAATCATTTAGTCATTTACTTCATTGTATTACTGCGTCCTAGATCGGGATAATAATAGCTCTTTGGTGTTTGACCTCACAAATCCTAGTGGGATACGACCTTGACCACTAGACTAGACTACAATTGACCCGGTACACTGCCGGTTAGATTGGACACCTATAAAATTCGCATCAAAACTTCATTATGGTATCAAAGCAAAAATTTGAGAATTTCTAAACGCTTTCCTGCGTATTCCTTAGTCTTCGAAGAATCTTGAGAGTTGTTTCATCTTCTTTGTGATTTCAGTTTCTTGAGAGTAAACTGTGATCGTTTTCCTGAGTTTTGTGATCATTTCTTGATCGTTTTTTCACTTTCATTGTTGATTTGTGATAAATTTTAGAGTTCTTGATAGCCATGGAAACAAATAAACAAGAATTAAACCCCTCCAGTCCATTCTATGTTCATCCTAATAAGAATCCGTCTTTGGTTCTTGTTCTGCCATTGATGAATGGCAACAACTATAATCAATGGAAAATGTCTATGAAGATGGTGTTAATCACCAAGAATAAAATTGGCTTCGTAGATGGCACAATCAAAAGGCCAGAAGCAGATTCAGCAGATTTTCATGCATGGAGGCAATGTGATACAATGGTAAGATCATGGATCTTGAATTCTATAGAGAACACCATTGCCCAAAGTTTGATGTACTTCAAGAGTGCATATGCAGTTTGGAAGAATCTTGCAGCTAGATTTTTTAATGTTGATGCCTTGAGGCTTCAGATCTTATTGAAGAGATGCATCTGCTAAAACAAGGTAATGGTTTTGTCAATCAATATTTCAAAAAATTGATGGTTCGATGGGAAGAAATCAAGACTATCAAGCCCGTGTCAGTTTGTTCTTGTTGTTGGAAGTAGCGCCCGAAAGACAATTTATGTAATTGTTTTTATAGTTAATAAATGATGGATTTATTCTCATCTTATTATTTGCTTTGTGCTTATATATTATACACTGCTGAAAACCCTAAGTCGTATCATATGTAGCCATATAACTTAGTGTGTGTCACACATGAGGATTAAGTTTATGGTGATACACTTGAAATGTTAGTCCGTGGTGAATTTAATCAAAGTATGTGGTCTATTGATTGAACCATCATTAATGCGCCCAGAACACTTTATGGTGTGACCATCATATCCGGACCGTCGACATTGGTTGTCTAAGTGGGACATTTATATATGACGTAGTCATATAGGACTGGACCGATTTGATATGAGTTTCTCATATAATTCCGTGATTGAGAAATCTTATTAAATCACAAGATGATCATAAATGGATTAACCTTAATCCTGAAGTGATTACAGACTCCTACTTGTTTCAGGATAGGGTTTGATATGTTCGTTAAGTATCGCTAAGAGGTGCAGTCCGAATCACTTTCACGTTGGCACTGTTTTGGAATGAGTGAGAAGTGTGTGTTTCACAGATGTGGAATCTGTTCCTTCCTGCGGGAAGTAGAAAGACAATCCCCTTATTTGTTAATCCTAGAAACTGATCGATCCACGGAGTTCGTATTGATTATGAACTAATTGATCACTAGTGGGTTAATGGTAAATAAGGATAAGATGTATTGAAGAAGGTTTACGGAAATATTCCCGCTTCATTACGGATAGTCTATGGAGGGTTAGTTTATATGTAATGATTATATCAATGGACACTTATCGACTCGACTCGACGTTTTGAGAATAAGTTATATCTATAATCGATAGAGTTCAGTTTAGGATTTATGGTGGCGTAATTCCGGAATTAATGAATTAAGTAGAAATATTATGTTCGATGAATATTTTATTTAATTTATTGTAGCTACTGGTTATAGGTCCATGGTCCCCGGGTTGGCTCCTAACACGCGAGTGTTTTCTCATTTTATGGAACCTCGAGAATAAATTAAATAGTTGGTCTATTTAATGAATATGCAATATTATTTATTTGGTAAATAATATGTAAAATAGAAAAGTCATTTTCTATTAAATTTAATGATAAAGTGGCGCCACACATTATGATAAATTAGGAATAGAATTTTTCTAGATTATGTCACATGTGTAATTAATTAATTATCTATTTGCTGGATAATTAATGGAAAAATAAGAGATTGATTTTTTGGGAACTATCTCTTATCTTTTGGCAAATATCTTTTCCTTGTGGGAATAGATAATTGTGGTGTGAAAAGGATAACTCTCTTGACTAGTTATTTTCCTATATAAAGAGAGTTCCTCCCAACACAATTTCACACATGAAAATTGCGCCACATCTAAATTAAAAGGAAGAAAAATTAGTTTCTTGCCTTAGTCATTAAGAGAAGAAAAACCTAGGGTTTTTCTTGTGCATATTCGAGGAGGTTCTGCGGCGAGGATCGACGTCCACCAGTCGTCGCTAGGAGACACAATCCGGAAGACTACGGCTTCTCCCTTTGGTCGACTATTTCTTCCTCTCCGTTAAGGTAAATATTCAACCTTCTAATAGTCAGATTAATTATTTATGTAGATCATATCGTGGTATAATCGCATGCGAATTTATTCGTAGCTTCCGCTGTGCAAGATCGAGTGTCTCGATCGGTGATGTGAATCAGATTTGACGATCCAATTATGGATCGGATCTGGATTTGGGTTTCTGTATATCCAGCACTTGTCATCCTCAATGTCACTGCAATGCAATCAGCACACTAATGGATCATGTGGAGGCTGAACATGTCATGAAAATCCTTAAAGGTTTGAGGGGTGATTTTGAGCCAATGGTTTCACAAGTAATGTTGATGGTGCCTTTCCCAGAAATTCATGATGCCATTGCAATGGCCATTAAATTTTAAAGACAGAAGATGTATGTAGCTAACAGGGCCAAGAATCAAGATTCTATGGTTCTCTTGTCTCAAAAAAATGGACAGGGGCAAAATCAAATAGTCAGCAGACCTAACTGTGCATCTGCTGCAAATCTCAGACCTAATAATCTCAAGAAGGTTCAATGTAGTTTTTGTGGATTCAATGGTAATACTGAAGAGACTTGTTACAAGAAAAGTGGGTATCCTCTTGGTTTCAAGTAAAAAGGGGCTAATTTGGTAATGGAAGAACAGTTAGCAGAAGAAGATCAGGCCCAAAATAGTTCAGCTAGACCAGGGTTCCCAAATCTTACTGCACAACAACTTGATAAGTTGATGGCTCTGCTTAGTTCTGATCCTCCTAGACATGCAGGATTTGTTGTTGGCCAACCTGCTGAGATTGTGACATATTACACACCTACTACAGGGATAGGTGATCTAAACTTAGTAAGGTCTATACAATAGATCTTGGACTTTGGTGCCATAGATCACATTGTAGGATCATTGGATCTATTAAGAAATCCCAAACCTTCATCTGGTATAAGAATGAGATTACCTAATGGAAACAATGTTTCTGTAACACATATAGGACAGGTTAGGGTTAACACTCAGCTGGTCTTACATGATGTGTTTTGTATTCCTGGTTTTAAGTATAACTTTCTATCTTTACATGCCTTTATTAATCATACAAAAGGTGCAGTTGTTTTTTCTGCTAACAAGTGTGTTTTGCAGGACAAGAACAAGAAAGTGATTGGTTCAGGTGAGTTACACAGAGGACTCTATGTCATGGATCAACCAATAAGGCTACATGTTGTCAATGCTGTAGAAAATCACACATTATCTGATAGATTAGATGATGATCTTTTCTGGCATTACAGACTAGGACACTTTCCAGATAAGAGATTGCAAGTTATTAGTTCACAGTCTGCGGATGTCAAGTTTTGTAATCATGGCCTTTGTTATGTTTGTCCTATGGCAAAATTAAAGAAAAAATCATTTCCATTAAGTACAAGTGCCGTAAATGCTGCTTTTGATCTTGTTCATATGGATATTTGGGGTCCTTTGAAACAACATACTTTGAATGGACAACAATATTTTCTTACTGTTGTAGATGATTTTTCTATATTTAATTGGATTTTTCTTATGAGGCACAAATCTGAAGCTTCTGACCTTGTTAAATCTTTTGTTAAATTTGTTTCTACTCAGTTTCATAAAGTTATTAAAGTTATTAGATCTGAAAATAGAGTTGAGTTCCACCTCACTGAATTTTATGATCAGCAGGGCATTATACATCAGACATCTTGTGTCAGCACACCTAAATAGAATGGTATTGCTAAAAGGAAACATCAGCATCTACTGAATGTGGCCAGGTGACTGAGGTTCCAGAGTAATTTACCTATTGAATATTAGGGTTTATGTCTTTTACATGCTGTTTCAACCCTCTGTCACATGAGGTATCTATGGATGACAGCCTTCTCTCTGCTACTGATATTGTTTACTTAGAGCAGGAAGAGGAGCACCCTAGTACATGTTATGCTTCTGATCGTGCCAAACCAGAATATAATCTTTTAACTAGACAGGCACAATTTGCAAGTCTTAGAGCTGCTCATGAAGAGATCACACAGAGATTTGAAGTACAAGCTGCTTTGGACAATGATAAAGCAGCAGAACAAGAAGGGGATGATGGATTTCAGATAATCAGGAAAAAACGTGGTCGTAAGAACTACTCCTCCCTCAAACCTACTGTAAGCACCAGATCATCAGTTTTAAAACACCACCCTCCACCATGATGAATTGCCTTTTCTGGAACATAAGAGGCCTGGGGAAGAAAAACTCCTTCAGACGCCTCAAAAAATTAATAAAAATTCACAAAATTTCTCTTATTTCTATTTCTGAGCCTATGCTCTCCAATAATCAAATAAGTGCTAAGAGGCGTAGCCTTGGTTTCACCAATAGTTTTGCTGCCCCTGAGGATAAATTGTGGATTTTCTGGAACAGTGATAGTGATGTTAAGATTCTATGCAGCTCAAATCAAGTGGTTACCCTCAATTTCCTTAGTCCTAAGCCTTATCTTATTTCTTGTATTTATGGTAAATGTAGTAGGCACCTTAGATCTGATATGTGGAATGCTCTGGAAAGTCATATCAGTCTGGATCTCTCCTGGATGATAGGTGGTGATTTTAATGCCATAAGATTTCTTGAGGACTATGATGGTTCCTCCCAACCTCATGTTGGCTCCATGGACGACTTTAATGCTTTCATTGCTAACTGTGGACTTCATGAGGTTCCTACTATTGGGGCTCATTTCACTTGGACTGGTAGGAGAAGATCATCCTATGTCAAAGAAAAGTTAGACCGAATTTTGTTCAACTCCAAATGGCTTGATGATGATAATGTTGGTATGCATATTCGTTTCTTTATGAGATCCGGTTCTGATCATGCCCCTCTAGTTTACTGTGGGAGTTCTAATACTACTAGGCCCTCATCTTTCAAATTTCAAAGTATATGGCTTCTTCATGATTCTTTTCAAAGTGTGGTCAAAGATAATTGGAACCAACCGACCACTGGTATTCCTCCAGGTATGGCTCACTTAATGTTCAAGCTCAAAAGGTTGAAAGCAGAACTTAAAATCTGGAATAAGCATACTTTTGGGGATATTCATTGTAAAGTCAGAGATCATGAAGCCACTGTCCAAGCTCTGGAATCTACTTATGATACTTACCCCACTGTTGACAATAGAGTTGCACTTTCTAAGGCTCAAGCTCTCTACAACCTTAGTCTTACTCAGCAGGAGGAGTTTTGGAGGCAAAAATCCAGATTTAAATGGTTTAAGGAAGGTGATAATAATACTGCCTTCTTTCATGCTACAGCCAAAGATAAGATTAGAAGATTGGCTATCCACAAAATCAAGGATAGTAATGGAAACTGGTGTGAAACTCAACATGCTATTGAGGCAGCTGCTGTCCAATTTTATAGTTCCCTCTTCAGTGAGGACAGTGGCACTAATCAAAGTGCTTTGGATGACATTCTTACTTTTATTCCTCAACTGATCACAAGTGAGATTAATCAGCAGCTTCTCCAACCTGTTACCATAGAGGAAGTTAAGCAAGCTGTTTTTGATCTTGATCCAAACAAAGTCAAAGCAGGTATGGATGGGTTTTCTGGAGCTTTTTACAGAGCTTGTTGGGATACCATTGCTCAGGATGTTTATCTTTGCTCTTCTTTGAATTCATGACTGGTGGTTACCTTGTTGGTCCCGGAGAAGGGTGAAACTATAGTCGGGGGGCGTGAATGACTATAGTGGAGTTTCAAAACTTTTATTTTATTTAAAAGCTTTTGGGCGTGGATAAGTCCTTCTTACTATGTTGTTTTCAAATCGCTTTAGACAATCACGAGATATAAGTTATGGTGTAGGCAAATTAAATAAATGTCAGAAAAGTAAATTGCAGAAATTAAATTGACACAAGGATTATAGTGGTTCAGGGTGGTGTAATCCCTTAATCCACTCTTCTCATGTGACGATCGGAGTAATTCACTATTGTTTTCACAGATACAATAGTATGATTGTCCTTGGCTTCCTAAGCTTCACAATCTACAAGACTATCACTCCTTGATCGCAAATGACTTGATGATTCAGTCTTCCTTTTTGCTGCTCCTTAAGATCAAAATCCTTCAACAGATATCACAGATTCAACTCCTTCTCAGATTGCCTCTGATTCAGTTGCTTCAGTTTGATATGAATGTGATTCACACACTTGCTTGATCAATCTCGATTCTATGTATGACTTTGTAGCTCACGATATTTGAGTTGATCACTAGATGTATCCTTGTAAGTTCGAGAGAAGGCTTTTCAAATTGACAGAGTTTCGGTTTCTTTCTTTTAAAATCGTTGTACTTCTTTTCTCACAATGCCTTCTATTTATAGCCTTGAATAACCTTGGTTTTGAAATTCCGTCCGTTGGCTATATTAATGAGGGAATAATCCTTGATTTTATTCTTAATTTCCCCTAATTGCATTCTCCTTGATTTCATGATCGGATTCTTTCTTCAAACGTATAATGAAAATCCGTCCCTTGATTGATCCTCTATTGATTGTGCATTTAATGCATGATCTTCAGATCTTCAACATATATCTAATGATCCGTAAGTGTTACTTCGCCATTTTCGAACGGTCGAGTGAGCCTTCCGACTTAGCCGTTAGTTCTTTCTTCATTGTTTTGTCTTTGCCGAAAGTCGGTTTACTCACCGATTCACGCTTTCTTCTTTGTTTTAGTTTCGTGGAGAATCTTTATACTTCATCGATCCTTGATTTGGGTGAGACCATGTACACCATATTTGAATATTGAGTTTCATCACTTGAAACATAACTTAGACTTATCCAAGGTCATCACAGACTTCCTTGGTTATAAGTCAGACCATAATGTCTTCATTGCTTCTCTGCTGGTGCTTGGTTGGCTTCACTTTGCCGAACATCTGTTTTTGCTTTGCCGTCCTACCAACTAGTACAATACTTGTCTGACTCAACTTATACAACATGTCAGACTCTAAGTAAAGACTTATACAGAGAATTCTAACTTATTTCAGGCTTGCTATAACAGCTGGTATGACCATCATCAAAACATAATAAAATGTTCCTAACAGTTACATACCTCAAAGTATTGGATCCACTATTATCACCCTCATCCCCAAGAAGGAGGTTCCAGTCTCTTTTGCTGATTATAGACCTATAGCTTTAAGTACTTTCATTAACAAGGTCTTTACTAAAGTCCTCTGTGCTAGACTTCAGCAATTTCTGGATATTTTGATATCTGATGAGCAATCTGCTTTTATTCAAGGTAAAGACATCTCTGATAATGTTCTTTTTGTGCAAGAACATGTTCAATTTGTCCATAGAAAAGCTAGGGGTCATAATATCCTTTTTAAATTTGATGTTGCTAAAGCTTTTGATAGAGTTGCTTGGCCTTTTCTGGAAGCCCTTTTGAATAGATTTGGTTTCTCCACTCTCTTTGTCACCTTGGTAATGAATAACCTGAAACGTAGTTGGTTAACTATCTTGGTTAATGGTCACCCTGCTGATTTTTTTCTAGATTTCTAGAGGTATTAAACAAGGAGATCCCTTATCCCCCTACCTTTTTATTTTAGTCTCTGAGGCTATTAATAGGGTTTGAAACACATCTTCCATTCAGATGTTGACTGTTATGCTGTTCCCAGAGGCTTCCCTAGGATTACTCATTGCATGTATGCTGATGACCTTATTGTTTTTGCTAGAGCCACCAAAAAATCTATTAAAAACCTCTTCCTTTTCCTTAATCAATATGAGCTTGCTTCTGGCCAGAAAATTAATGCCCAGAAGAGTTCTTTCTTTATCAGCAAACATGCTCCTTCTCAAACTGTCCATATGGTTGCTAATATCACTGGTATGAATCAGGGTTCTTTCCCTTTTACTTATTTAGGCTGCCCTATTTATGTGGGTAGACCTAAGGTCATCTATTTCAAATTTCATCCAAAAAAAATTGAACACAAGTTACAAGGTTGGTATGCTAAGTTTCTCTCTATTGGTGGTAGGCTTATTTTAATAAAGCATTTTCTTTCTGCTATTCCTATACATATTATAGCAGCTTTAAAGCTCCTGGGTTGCGCTTTTAAAAAAATAGAGCATTTGCTTTCACACTTTCTCTCAGTCTCGACACTACAATTTAGTGAAAGGCATATTTGGAGAAAATTGGGCGATGTTTGCTTTCTGTCCTTGAGGTGGTCTTGGAGTTAGGAATCTCGAAGTTTACAACAAGCTTTTGCCTGTAAACTTTGGTGGAAGATCAGAACAGGGCAGGGTCTGTGGGCTAAGACTGTTATGTCTGGTTCTTTTCCATTATACAGACTTTATAGTTGGAAGCTCTTAATGGATGTCCAGGATGTAGTGGATGATCACATGAGATACAAAGGGCAACCTCTTAACAGATGGATTTGGGAACCTGAAGCTACTGGTCAGTTCTCTGTTAAATCTGCCTATGGTTTGCTTAGAAAGAAAAGGCCTACTTTATATGAACTCAAAGAGATATGGAAACCTCCCCTGCCTCTCAAATGCTCCATTTTTATGTGGAGGCTCCTCCAAGGTCTCCTTCTCTTTGCTGAACAATTATATAAATTTGGTGTGCATGGGCCCTTTCAATGTATGTTTTGTCACTCTGAAGAATCTTTGGAGCATGTTTTTTGGGATTGTGATCAAGCTCAACAAATCTGGCAATATTATCAGTATCATTTTCACTGGGGTTATAATGTGCACAATTTGAAAGAGGCCATCCAAAGCTGGCAAATCCCCCACACTAAGGGTGCTATCAAGGTTGT
The DNA here is from genome assembly GCA_026214975.1 of Gentiana macrophylla. Lineage (NCBI taxonomy): Eukaryota > Viridiplantae > Streptophyta > Magnoliopsida > Gentianales > Gentianaceae > Gentiana > Gentiana macrophylla. The sequence continues at coordinate 44,433,821 of CM047809.1, forward strand.
TCTCCCTTGTTTGCCTATTTTTATCTGTTGGGAAATCTGGAAGGCCATGAATAAAGCCTTCTTTGATGACAAGAAGATTACTGTCAAAGCTACCATTGCAGCAATCAATCAGCATCTCCAGCTCCTTTGTAAATCCTTGATTCTTTATAGGATTGATGCAGCAGATGATACACTTGTGCAACTTGGCTTGATATCCCAGTTTGTTCCTAAGCCTCAGAGTTCTTATATTCCTGTCTCTTGGCACCCTCCAGTTGGACATGATTATAAATTGAATACTGATGGCTCTTCCCTTGGGAACCCAGGGGCTGCTGGAGGGGGCTACATAATAAGAGATTCACAGGGTAGGGTGATTATTGTTGCTTCTAAGGCATATGGTATTGTAACCAATATGCAGGCTGAACTTCAGGCTCTCTTAGAAGGGATTCTTCATTGCATTGATCTTAAACTCCAATCAGTTCACTTGGAATCTGATTCTCAAATTCTTGTTGATATGATTCTTGGCAAAAGGCAGGCCTCCTGGAAATACAGTGTGGATGTCCTTCAAATTCAAAAACTCATTACTGACCATCACTTTACCATTGAGCACATTTATAGAGAGGCAAATGGACCTGCTGATTATCTTGCCAAGCAGGCTAGTACCACACAGCTCTCTTATGTCAGAGAAAGAGATCAAATTCATGGTGACTTGGGCTTTCTTATCCAAAGGGACCTCCTCCAACTTCCCATTATCAGACGCAAGAAATGATTATTTGCTGCATATTCTACTGGGAAGCACCCTTCACTATGTTGAGGGGTTCAAACAGGTTGCATCTATCCTCAAATGATACTTTTGTCTTCTGGTTTCTCTTATTTTTAGTTTGGATCCTGTACATCCTCCTCTTCATCATTACCAGGATCTGGAGCTGGTTTTTTTACTGCATATACTGAGAGGCTAAACCACTGCTGCATACACCTGGAAGCACCCTACATAAATATGGAGGGTGCAAACAGGTTGTACCCTCTAAACTGCTCTCCTTTGATTTCTCTGTTTCTCTTTGTGGTGCTGTGGTTTTCTGTCCTATGCAGATTGCAAGTACTTGGAGCAATATTCGATTGATCTGGATGATTGCATGGACCCTACAGTATACTTGCAGATCCTATTGTTGGAAGTGCCTGGGCAATGTTGTTGATAGATATTGCTGGAAGTGCCTGGATAGAGACTGCTATGGATGAAGACTGAGTGTAGTTACTTCATTTTTTGATGTTTCTTGTTTGTATATCTTTTGTAATAGCTCTCTTTATTTTTTTGTTCCAATACATGGGAGATCATACTCTTCCCTTAGCACCCGGTTTTCCCCACAATGTGTTTTCCGGACTAAGGGTTTAAGGAGGTGATAAATATGTATTGATGACGCATGTTCTTTTGGAGGTAAGGCCAGGGGTTGGCCATGTAAAACTTCAGTTCATCATTAATAAAATTTCTGAGGTTTTATAAAAAATAAAAAAAAAAAAAAAAAATGTCTTTTACATGCTGTAAAATTAATTAATGCTACACCTACACCACTGTTAAAGGAAAGCACTCCACATGAGGTGCTTTATCGCACTAAACCAGACTATTCTGTGTTTATGGTTTTCGGTTGTTTAGTTTTCTCTTGCACAATTCAATAGTATAGAACAAAATTTGACTCAAGATATATGATTTGTGTCTATCTTGGGAATTTAAATACATCCAAGAGTTCTATTCTTTTAGACATTACCAACAAAGATATCTTTGTTGCTAGAAATACTAATTTCATGAGACTTATTTTCCCTCTAATAGAACATGTATTAGGAAGGGCTAGATATCTTGCTGACATGCCAGTTCCTTTACCAGTAATGGACAATTTCGATGATCTGCTGAATGTGTCAGCAGACCAGCAAGACACAGGGTCATCTACAGCTGAGGCGTCTAATGAAGAGCATGCACCAGTTAATCAGGCACCTAAACCCATACAATTAAAAAGGTCCACAAGAACAAAGAAATCACCAACCTTTTATCAAGAAGGTGCTCATACTGTTCAGCATACTCCACACCAGCTGAGTGATGTCATGCGGCTGGACAACCTGTCAACAGACTATGCCAGATTCAATTATGCTATTGATGCGATTAAAGAGCCTAAGACTTACAATCAATCTATCAAGCATGCTGAGTGGAAAGAAACAATGCAAAAAGAGATTGAGGCTTTACCAAAGACCCATACATGGGAGATAGTTGATCAGCCCCCAGGCAAGAAACCTATTGGATACAAGTGGGTATACAGAATCAAATACAATCCTGATGGTTCAGTAGAGAGATACAAAGCTAGACTAGTAGCAAAAGGCTACACTCAAACATATGGCATAGATTATCAAGAAACTTTTTCTCCTGTTGTCCAGAAACTACAGTCAGAAATGTACTTGCAGCAGCAACAACAAATAATTGGCGTCTACATCAGATGGATGTCAACACTGCCTTCTTACATGGATATTTGCATGAAGAAGTATATATATATGCAGTTGCCACTAGGTTGTGCATCAACTAAACCAAATCAACTAAACCAAATCAAGTTAGAGTAATCAAATCACTGTATGGCCTCAAGCAAGCCAGTACACAATGGAACTGAAAATTAACTGAGGTTTTGGAAACTCAAGGATTCATTTAGTCTAAGAATGAGCACAATTTATTCACAAAAGGGCCAGGACAAACCTTTATTGCTCTACCGGTCTATGTAGATGACATCGTAGCAGCTAGCCCCAGTGAACAGTGTTGGAAGTAGCGCCCGAAAGACAATTTATGTAATTGTTTTTAGAATTAATAAATGACAGATTTTATTCTCATCTTATTACTTGCTTCGTGCCTGTAAGTAATACACTACTGAAAACCCTAAGTCGTATCATATGTAGCCATATAACTTAGTGTGTGTCACACATGAGGATTAAGTTTATGGTGATACACTTGAAATGTTAGTCCGTGGTGAAGTTAATCAAAGTATGGGGTCTATTGATTAAACCACCATTAATGCGCTCAGAACACTTTATGGTGTGACTGTCCTATCCGGACCGTTGACATTGATTGTCTAAGTGGGGCATTTATATATGATGAGAGTCATATAGGACTGGACCGATTAAATCTGTGTTCCTCATATAATTCCGTGATTGAGAAATCTTATTAAATCACAGGATGATCACATATGGATTAACCTTAATCCTGAAGTGATTACAGACTCCTACTTGTTTCAGGATAGGGTTTGATGTATTCGTTACGGATCGCTAAGAGGCGCGGTCCGAATCACTTTCACGTTGGCACAATTCTGGAATGAGTGAGAAGTGTGTGTCTCACAGATATGGAATCCATTCCTTCCTGCGGGAAGTAGAAAGACAATCCCTGTATTTGTTGATCCTAGAAACTGATCGATCCCGGGAGTTCGTATTGGTTATGAACTAATTGATCACTAGTGGGTTAATGGTAAATAAAGATAAGATGTGTTGAAGAAGGTTTACGGAAATAATCCTACTTCAGTACGGATAGTCTATGGAGGGTTAGTTTATATGTAATGATTATATCAATGGACACTTATCGGCTCGACTCGACTTTTTGAGAATAAGTTATATCTATAATCGATAGAGTTCAGTTTCAGATTTATGGTGGCGTAATTCCGGATTAATGAGTTGAGTAGAAATATTCTGTTCGATGAATATTTTATTCAATTTATTGTAGCTACTCGTTATAGGTCCATGGTCCCCGGGTTGGCTCCTAACACGAGAGTGTTTTCTCGTTTTATGGAACCTCGGGAATAAATTGAATAGTTGGTCTATTTAATGGATATGCAATATTATTTATTTGGTAAATAATATGTAAAATAGAAAAGACATTTTCTATTAAAAATTAATGACAATGGCGCCACATGTGTTGATAAACTAGGAAAAGAAATTTTTCTAGATTATGTCACATGTGTAATTAATTAATTATCTATTTGTTGGATAATTAATGGAAAAATTAAGAGATTGATTTTTTGGGAATTATCTCTTATTTTGTAGCAAAAATATCTTTTCCTTATGAGAATAGGTTTTTGTGGTGTGAAAAAGATAACTCTCTTGACTAGTTACTTTGCTATATAAAGAGAGTTCCTCCAACACAATTTTAATCACAAATTGCGCCACACATTAATAAAAAGGAAGAAAAATTTGTTTCTTGCCTTAGTCATGAAGATAAACCTAGGGTTTTTCTTGTGCATATTCAGGGAGGTTCTACGGCGAGGATCGACGTCCACCAGTCGTCACTAGGAGATACAATCTGGAAGACTACGGCGTCTCCCTTGGTCGATTTTATCATCTCTCTCCGGTATGGGTAAATCTACTAACCTTCTCGTAGGATTAATTAGTTATGTCTCATATCATAAATCGCATAAGCTTCCGCTGTGCAAAGATCGAGTGTCTTGATCGGTGCTATTACTTCTAGCAAACAGTTAATTCAACAGGTTAAGGATGCCCTACATCAGTAATTCACTATCAAGGATCTTGGAAAATTGAGATATTTTCTAGGCATTGAAGCTGCTAGAACTCCTACCGGCATATCAATTTCTCAAAGAAAATACACTCTGAATCTCTTAGAAGAATATGAATATTTGGGAACAAAACCTGCTAAGATACCCATGGAATCTAAGCAAAATTTACAGCATGGTGATTCACCTCTTTTGGAAGATAATACTGCCTACTTATCATTGGTGGGCAAACTCATATATCTTACCTTCACCAAACAAGATATTGCCTTTGCAGTTTAGCAATTGAGTCAATTTACAGACAGTGATTTACAGCATGGTGATTCACCTCTTTTGGAAGATAATACTGCCTACATATCATTGGTGGGCAAACTCATATATCTTACCTTCACCAAACTAGATATTGCCTTTGCAGTTTAGCAATTGAGTCAATTTATAGACACTCCTAGTGAACATCATATGAAGGCTGCTCATAGGCTGCTGAGGTATTTGAAGACTAATCCTTGAAAATGAATCTTATTCCCAGCAGACAATAATCTTGTACTCAAAAGATTTACAGACAGTGATTGTAATACCCTACTCCCGACCCCTACGTCCACTGGGGTCATTCCAGAGTTCAAGTGGCTGAATGGAATGATGAGTACAATCTGATGTATCACTCTCAGCTTGAGGGGGGTGTTACAGTATAGAGGTTGAATGGAATGTTGAGTGCAATCTGCTGACACACTCAAATGACACACAGCAGCCTGATGACAGTGTGAAGACACATCAGCTTGCTGAGTATAGTGTAGTGTAATGTTGAACACGGTTATTCTGTTATAGTTTGTTGTAACCATTTGTAACTTACTTATAACCGATCAATGAGGTGTGTGAAGTTATAAATACCCCATGATCAACTGTATTGTAACTTAACTTGTAACTTTCAGTTCATCAATAATAATTCCGTATTGTATTCTGTTTGTAATTCTACAACTTAACTTGTAACTTTCACTTCATCAACCATAAATCCGTATTTTATTCTATTTGTAATTTTACAAACTTCATCAGGACTTAGCAAACACATGTCAGCTATAACAAGTCAGCAAAACTTCTGACTCATCGCTAAATCTGACATTTGAGCTCCGCAGATCGGACTCAGCATACATATGTCAACTAAAAACAAGTCAGCAAAAAAATAAGTATGCCATCCCAAACTACCAGTTGTGACATGGCATACTAGGGGGCATGATACCCCACCAACAGAGAAGTGCTCAAAACAAAGTACTTAAAATAAACTACTCAAAGTAACGTGTTCAAAGAAAGTACTCACCAAAATTGCTTCTATTATCAAGTAGGAAAAATTATGAAAACATAACCCCAAATAACAATCATGACCTTTAAATAATGTAACCCAAAATTCCCTATAAAATCCACCAATCGAGTAAAAAGACTACACTTCTAATAAATATAGAGTAAACTAGTGGCGGCAACGTGCCCCGCACGTTATTCGCCCTCGTTGCCGCCGTTATTGTTTCATCGGTTTTTTTATTCAATTCACAGTAACAAGTAAACGAAAAGTAAAGGACTTCTATTCTATTGCTGAAAATGAGAGGGTAGGGTCAAAGTTATACAACTATGGGCAGGGAGATGTACATAAACTATGGGAAATTAAGTGTTACATTTTGTGTATACAAAGTCACCTACTTCACCTTGTCTTGATCAAAGCTATATCCGATTTTGTTTATAAAGCTTCACTGCCCGACTTCTCCTTTGCACGAAATAAATAATGCGCCGTAAGCGAAAAAATGATAAAGAAAAATGGCTGTATTATCATAGTCTATATGTTTTTCAAGGAGTGTAATTGATGTTTATACTTTCGGTTTTTCTCGCGATCTCCGAACCAAGCTAAAGCTCCAAAAGCACACTTCTTTGCAAGAATTCCAAATGCAAACACCAGCAGGAACAACGCAATCGCGTTCGTTAGGTCTTCGACCATTTGCCTTTTATTCTCCCCTAAAAGCTCTTTATCTTTGTAAACAAAGAACTAATCCTTCTCCATAGTAGCTTACTAAGAACTTAAAGACCTCGTTTTTTTTGAATTTACAGTTTTTAGCTTTCGTCATCACCCACGTAGCAAGTCGGCGTAGATTTGTTTTGAAAGCCGATCATTTTCGGATAGCTCGGATCATCGATCCGCTACTTGCTGACTTCCTTTAACCTTTTGTTCACTTTGTCGTGTGCTTCCCATAACCAGAGGACGAAATCACGAGTTTCCAAAAGGAGTTATTTGTGCCGCAAGGTTTAAAAGATGAATTTGTAGTTTCACCAAATGATGTATGATCATGAGAAAATTAAGGAATTAGATGTTACCTAGAGCACATTTCATAGAAATGCTTGCGACAATCTTCACAAACGAAGAAATTGTGAAATGGATTATGTAGACGCACCAGGTGATTTTACAATATCACAAGCACCTTCTTTGAAGGAAAAGGAATGATGGGAAGTGATTGTTTGTAATATGTGATAATATAGTACCTATCAAAGTAATACAATCTCAGTGTCTCTGCAAGGATCTTTCCCACATTTGATTTAATGGAATTGTTTATGCCTTGCTTTCCCAATCGTATGAAAATGGTAAAAATACACGAAGCCAGCTATCATAGCTTGTAAAAGAAGGGAAAAAAATCAAAGAGCAGCATTACTTGTGGAGCATTAGAAACTAACTAACCAAGGAGAAAGATAGAGGTTCCTTTCAATTCAGTGGACATCAAAGTAGCCTTTTCCTGAAGAACACAAATACAACGGCAGAATTTCAAATGCAAGGACAAATTTGAGTGATAATTTCCCAATTAAATCCAATCTTTGGACAGGACTCCTCAAGGTTCAACACAAATTAAAGATAAAATGAGGATGGTGAACGAATAGAGTTGATCAACTCACCCAATATGAACGAGGGACCTCTTTCCCACAAATGTGAGTACTCTAAAGTAGATCCTCTTTGCTATCGATGATGATTCTAAATTTTTATCTCCATTTTAGGTGGGAATAAATCGTCAAAATCAATTAGTACCTCCATTTGTTCCCTTGCCACACCATTGTTAAGGTATACCATACAATTCCAGATGACACAAAAGCCGTATAAAATCAAATATTAGAGTCAGAGAGAGAGAGATGCAAACCTTCTAGAAGGATGGTGAGCTACCAAAAGTTGTAGAAATTTAAGAAGGGGTGCACGAGTTTCTGACTTGATCATCTGCAGTGTAGAAAAAGATGATTAATTTTTTTAACTAAACAATGGAATAATGCTTTGGGAGGTAAGAGGCCGGCGATCTTCACCTTGTGTCTTATGATAATGTCAAAAGTAGTAGTTGTAGCCTCCTCAACATCGTATATATGGCAAACCCCAAAACAACCACACCACACATGCATAAAAAAAAAACCAATCATCTTACCGTAATCGAATCGCAAAAGAAAACCTTGGGTGAATAACATAGAACAACCAAAAACCAGAGGCAAACAATTGAAGGAGAAAAGAGAAAAACCAAGTGAAACCGCCCATTAAAGTGCAGATAAATGCAAACCGGTACATCATAAAATGAGACCCAGAAGCTAGAAACGGATAACGCATAAACAAAATTACCTGCAAAAACCCTCGTTCAGTGCAATATCAGAGCGCACACGAATCACCTCAACTGCAAAAACACAGCCAAACACATTGATTAACCACCTACAAAGGAAATCTAAGAGAAGAAGAAAGTAGGTCTCAACGACTCACCGCAAAACCGAAACCCAATTGCAAAACAAATGCTTGACCGTTGACGACCCATATTTATACACGAACTTGGTGAAGCGGTGGTGGAATTGGCGGGAGGCTAAGGCGGTGCGATCGTTGTCGCCGCCACTGGCGGTTCAAAGACTTCTTCCGGGCGGTGCAATCATCTCGGTACAATGATCATATCCTCAAAATGTCTTGACGGGATTTGGCTTCTCACCGATAGGGGCCTCGCGTTTCTGCCAAGATCATAAGCATCTCATTTTGGCTTTTCATAAATCTAATGCAAAGTTCTAGATTATCTAGAAATCTCAAATCAGAAAAAAATATGGTCAAGAGCACAATCTGCAAAAACCTCAACTCTAATCAGGATGAATCACGAGAATTAACTTTGATACTTGATAGGCAATCTCATAGCATGAGACCACTTCACAATGCATCAAAAATCCATTCTTATCGGTTAATAATATGATAAAATCTCCAATTTACGTCTTCAACAACTAAATCTAGCTAGAACAAGGTGCCATTTTTCAGGACATAGTGGAACTCTCTGGACTATAACTGCAAGCAACTATCTAAAGTCACAATTTCTTATTTAGGCCAATAAAGTTATTAAAACAGATTTTCAACAAATCAGAAACATGAATTGGAACTAAGCATTACCTCCAGGTTAGCAAGATCGATTTTGTTTAAGGAAGCAATAAATTAATTAGCATGAGGAAAAAAAAGCAGTTTAAAATGAAAATGCACAACAACATCATCCATAATGGCATCCAAAAGCATTGGCACGAAAACAGATGAAGTATGGACATCATGCAAACCAAAAGAGACAAGAATCAATAAACATACAGCTTTCTCAGCTTCTTGATCAGAGCCATGGGCTTCCTCTTCAAACCCCTCTGGAACCTGAAGCCACATTCATTGTATAAATGTCAGAGAAATGAAAGCTAAGTCAACAGAAATTAACAAGCAGAATTATTTAAATAGCCACAGAATGCATCTAAATTATCAAACCCAAACAGGGAGGAACAAATGCACTATTTTTTTTTGGCAACAAAAATGCAAATAAATAAATTAACCCTCTGCGAGCACGAGCAGTAAAAACTTTGACGAGCTCATCGCTGGACATATCAAGAAGTGCATCCAGATCCGCACCCCTTAAACTGAACTTCCTGAACGTTCTTTTCTTTGGCTGTTCAGTCGCGACATCAGTCTCCACCTCGGCCTATTTTCATAAAAAAGAAAACGATCGACATTAAGTAATGAGTGAGGTGAAGAAGAACATAATAGTGAATGTGTGAACTTGAATTCATCGATTACCATGGTTCTTTGGAACAATTAAAACGGGCGGCAAATGCGGCGGAAGGAGGAAAGCTCATCGAATCGAAACTATACCAAGCGGTAAAAATCCGGACCTTTGGAAAATGCATCCGCAAATAAGAGTAATTAAGTTGATAGTATGCAACATAACACACACGACTTCAAGTCAATAATAGAAACTTCCTGTCAAAAGATGAAGTGAAGGCTTTTGATCCCGATTCATCGAATTCTAAGGTTTAAATGCTCAAATCGACACCGTATCAAAGAAAGGTGAAGCCTTTCATACACAATCCTTCACAAAACACATTCACCAAAAATCGTAAGTGAGAGATCGGTTCTAATCAAGAAATAAATGCATAATCGATATTAACAAAAGGTTAACGGTAACTTCCACGAAATAGATGAATACGAGTGTAAAGATTTGATTTTGAACAACTGAAACGCCAAGCCATTAATGGTTTGATAGCTGCGAATCAAACCTTCAAGGATTGCACCATAAGCCATCCAGATTTTCCGAAAAATGGTTGCAGCCAGGTTTAACTGCTCAAATCAGTACCGTATCAAAGAAAGGTCAAGCCTTTCATACACAATCCTTCACAAAACACATTCAGCCAAAAATCAGGGCAGAGGTCAGTTCTAATCAGTAAAATAAATGCATAATCGATATTAACAAAAGGTTAACGGTAACTTCCCTGAAATAGATGAATACGAGTGTAAAGATTCGATTTTGAACACTGAAACGCCAAGCCATTAACGGTTTGATAGCTGCGAATCAAACCTTCAAGGATTGCACCATAATCCATCCAGATTTTTGGAAAAATGGTTGCAGCCAACCTCCCACTGAACTCTGTTAGTGGAGATGGAAGACGGTGAGAGAGGAGCACGTGTATTGGAGACCGACGACACGTATAAGCTTTGGTCGTAGGTAGATTGCACATTTAGTAGTAAGAATTATCTCTATTTCAATGGTGAATAAAAGAGAGAGTCGGAGATGGTGAGCCGGAGGCTTAGAGAGGACAGAGACGGAGAATCGGTGGTGGTGAGATATATTTGGGATAAGTCTTTGTTACACAAAGTATTACACGTGTTCGCAAGCTTATGCGACACAAAGATAAAAATACACGTGTTAGACAATAAACATTAAAAAAAAAACAAAAAAAAGAAAAAACGACGTCGTTTTTGCCATCCCAGAAGAAGACAAAAATTTTGGTCGTACCAAGCTTGGTCGTCCTCCTTTGAGCAAATTTAACAAGATACTCCAAGTATGATAATAACTTATGTTCAAGTTTATACAAAAAGCTTTAAAAAAATAATCATCAAGTTTAAAATAGTTAAAATATACAATCGCTTAGAAATATATACTGTATCCTATATTAATTTTGATAAAATGATTCTAAAAGTACGCACAATATCATTATCTATTATTCTGATTGATTTAAGTAGATTTGTGATTAATTCAGATTATTGTGTTCACATTGTAATCTCTACTATAAATACCCCCTTATATCATTGGAATAATACACAAGCAATTTTCCCTTCTTCTATACTTGCATTTCCTCTTGTTCTTCCTCCATTATGTTTTTTTTTATAACACGTTATCAGCACGAGTCTCTACCCAATTCATGATGTCGTGTTTCCAAAATCATGATTCTTAAGGAATAATGTATTCTTAAGTTTTCGTTACCTTTGAATGGTTGAATTTGTGAACTATGTTTTTTTTATATATAATTTTCATGTCTGGTAGTGATTTTAGATGATAACATGTAGTATTAAATTGATCTCCATCTATTTTGATTCAACTTTAGTAGTACTGCATATTGTCGTTGAAATTTATTTCCGATTTAATTTCTTCGTAATTGCTTTATGATTCTCTCAAATTAGTATTTTGATTGTATTAGATTTCTTGGTGATCGAATCGTCGGATGTCAATGTTGCTAATCTAAAACACGTGAAAAGCAAATTACATTTAGGTTTTTGTGAAAAAATAATAATATTAATGCATATGTTTTTCTTATATTTGTTATGTGAAATATGTGAAATTTAGTTGCAGATAGCAACGTTTTACAAATTAAGATTTACCTTATTTTATTATGTGATAATTGTTAAATTTATCAGTTTTTAGATCATGGAATATAAAAGTCATTAACTAACTACTATTTTTGTATTTTCTGTTTGAGCGAGGAAATCCGATTTATTCTCGACCATCACAACCTTAATAACAATGTTCATCAAGGCTTCAGCGTTAGGATGGATTGTATTCTTCGTCTTTATATGGTGACCAAGAGGATGGTGTATCGAGAGAAAAAAAAAAAACCAATTAATCTGGGATGAAATCTTCCAATGTTACACCAAGGTAAAGTATTGAGGTAAAATTTTATTTGTTTAATTTATTTTATAATGGATCAAATCTCAATGATATTATAATATACATCTATCAATTCAATGGGAAGCCTTGACGGCTAAGTATTTAACGCAATAGCGTTTTGTCTTTTTGACAATGTTGAAAATATACATATATGATTATTTGGAGATCATCAATATATTGAACGAGCATATAATGGACATGAAGTCCATTCGAAAATATCAAAGCTCGTAAAAGTGAGTATGAAATTCACATAAATAAATGTCACACATGTCGAATACTCACGTTGACATGTAATTTTAAAAAAAAAATGAACCGTGGATCCGTATGAATTATGGATCCATATGAATCATGGAACAATAACGGTGAAAGATCCGTATAAATTATGGATCCGTATAAATTGTGGAACCTTGAGTATTTAACGGTCCGTATGAATTCTGAAACCACCTGAAAGGTTCGAGATCCGTATTAATTATAGAACAATTTGAAAGAGGTTCGACCACTCGAGAATATAATCAAATCATTTTTATTAAATCACATTTGAAATTATGTGATGAAATCGAGGAAGATATATTCGGTCTTATCATATGTCACCTTACATCAATCGAGTGCGATCCATTACGAAATGAATGCGACACAATGTTCCAGGTTGTTGGCGTGGTTGCTATCTGAGACCGTGGTTTTCGAATGGAACCAATTAATTTCTCTGAACCTAATATGACACGGAGGAAATTTCTACTGATGATGAGTTTATTTATTTATACTACTTTCCGTTTATACTCTCTATTATTGTCTTATTCATTATGATATTTCCCGATCATATTTCTTATTTATAGTGAGAGAATTCCCGAATTTTGTTTTAAGACAATGGCATAAGACGTTAATTTGAATGTGTTGGTGGTTTATGTTGACAAGGACATGCCGTATAGTTGCGGAGCTATCGTCCGTCCTCGATAAGAGGAAAATTGATTCAAAATATCACGAAAACAAATTTCCAATCATTGTCTCGAATAAATGAGCCCATCGGGTGACTCACATGAATCGTGGTATTAAGCTTATTCTCGGATCTTATAAAAATAAAATAATAATAAGAAGGGGAAAGATTGATTAACATGAGTATTTCTTTAACAAATATGTATGTTTCCTCGTTTTTAGTGGATGATTTACGCTCCATGTTAGTAAATGTAGATATATTTAGCTCGAATACTCATTGTCTGGTTAGCAGAATTTGTTAATCTATACATTTTGCTAATAGCCATGTGAAGGTTTACAATATGTTAAATTTGCATCACTTTTCTTCAAACTGAATAACTGATATAGTTTTGATTAATATCCGGTATTAATATGAATGTGCATGTATGACTGGACTATATATTGGTCATTTATTTTGTAATCAATATCATTATTTCTTCAATCATATGTAGGTTGTTATTCATTTATACTATGCCTTGTGATAATTATGATTTTGTGGAACAAATTATTGATCGAAAAAGAAAAATGGAAGCCATAAAAATGATATTCATTGATGAAGATGGTAATGGCAATATTTGTCTCATCGATAGTGCGAAAACGCATGTTATATTGCGAAATAAAGAGAATATCTTAGAAGAAAATATGGTAGAAACGTTGAATGTAAAACGTGCAAGTGCTATATGAATACAATGCCTCGAAAGAGCCATTGATACAAAATCGTTTGAATTAAAGTACTCTGATCTCCCGTGTCTCGAAGAAATTTTATCGAGTATTGGATATATTTGTGAAAATGGATATCATATTGAGACAGAGAAACTTGTTATAAATGACAAGACTTGTATATTCCTAGAAAGAGTGTGACCAATATTATATGCATAATTAATTTATGCAATGATATATGTGTCAGATTATATAAGATGCATCATGTTATACAAGTACAAGTCCATTCAATGATGTGGATGCGACCACACTAAAACCTAAGATGCATCAATCCGTTCCACACGGCGAACGTGACAAAATAATATTATTCTCGAGATATCGCTTGTTGTGGTCATATCAAAATGAGACAATGGATGAATCGATATTGAAATATCAATCTCCAGAAGTGATTATTTAAATCCCTTCGATTGAAAACATGAAAAATGTTTGTTGATACCCGCATAAGAGGATTTAATATTGAAAAATTGAATCCTTCACGGGTTATTGCAAATTTTCTATATATCGATTGTGAAAATTAAAAATGTTGTCCGAGAATACGGGAAGGAATGTCCATTAGTAATTATATCTCATGACAAACATTGACATATATGAACCATGAGTTCATATATTATTCATTGACATAAAACCCACAAAGGGTAGATTTTATGCACATTTTGCATAAATCGAATATTTTCCGAGAAAATGGAGAATATGAACCAAAAGTTCGGTGTCTCACTCTAGTGATTTCTCGACATATGACGTGAAAAATAATTTGAACGATTCTTGAAGAATCTAAAATCACATAGTGATATATTAAACGCATGAAGCGCAAGAGAGATATTGCTTTCAAAAATCTCATAGAATGAGATATTTAATTGAAACCACTATGTTTTATATGTGTAAATCGCATGAAGCGAATAAAAGAGCATCAATGTATAGCTCGGTGCAACATGTTCGATGAAGATCGATTCTCGGCATTAGGGGGAGATAAAGAAAATCTCATGTTAGAATAAAAGAATGCCGAGAAATTTTAACAAGATAAACGATCTTCCACGCATCGCTTTAATCGAATCATGAAAATAATCTTACTTGTAGTATTTAACAAGTAATATGCCGATGCCTATATTGAAATTAAATGAGTGATTATTTATAAATGCACCAACAAAGATGATTAAAGATATTTCTCTACGCCAGAAGCGTAGAAGACCGATCGGTGTTAAAGATAAAAATCCGCGGAAGAATGATCAATTTATTATTGATATTCAGTCACTCATGAAAACTCTTAAAGAGATTCGTCTGAAAGACGAAAACCCCGAATAAATTAGCACGTGCATCAAATGATTAAATATTGGGGTTGCGGAACAATCAATCCATACATTGATAAGGAATTGGTTTATACTAATATTGAATTAGCAATGAATTTTATGGGAGAAATTTATAATAAAATATCATAGTCGTCGACGACATATTTGCCTCTTTAATTGCTATTATTATATCTGGATCCAGTACCTAAGTCATTCGCAGAGTGCCATAAACACTCAGACTAGGTAAAAATGAAATAAGCAATTGAGGTTGAGTTTGAATTGGAAATATTTGTTTGTTAATGATCAAATATATTCTCCCATTATAGATAATATAATGTTCCGCTAACTAATATATCTGCAGAACTTTATGTCATGACGGTATATTTACGGGTCGTTAGACATTAATATTGATATGAAAATCCTTGGTGGATTTGAAATGAATTAATATGACAATCGCAACATGCATATATGTTAAGGTCGTTATCATTCATGTTGAATGTAGTATGACTCGATTGAGTAGATTCTATTGAGAAAGGAATATGTAAGTAATGCATGGTTAACGTCATAAATTTTAAGGAATTACGATGCATGATAGTGGAAATATATGCATGCAAATTTCGATTATATTACTTCCCCATTATTTAGGCGATTACATGTGTTGATTGTGTTGCATGTGTTGCACAAGTTAGTAGTGGAAATGACGCTTTATTAGCCCCTACATTCGACTATCCAATAAACTCTAAAAGAGAGTGATATGCAAAAATACGCTCAAGTGACAATCTCATAGATTTGTTCACTAAGATTATTCCTACATCGGTTTTGGATAATAAGTGTTTATAATAATGGAATGTGTACATTTGAAAGATTGTTGTCGTCGTGAAGAGCGACAACTTCAAAACTTTTGTGTGGATTTGGTCTTAAAACCAATGATTGTACTCTTTTTCCCTTTAACCAAGTTTTTCCCAAAGGTTTTCTTAGTTAAAGGTTTTTAATGAGACATACAGTCAAGAACACATAAAGCATATATGACATGAACTATTTACCTTGTCTAGTTTTTTCCCACTTGGGTTTTTCTAGCAAAGTTAATAGTACATGACATATACGTTTATGCAACTACGATCGAGACAATTAATTGAGACATTGTCTAGATGAGAATGGAAATTATTTAATTGCATGAAGACAATGCATCTTGCATATCTCAATTGAAGTGAGGCTATATTAATGGAGATTAACAAAACATATTTCACCCAAGTTATTCTTTACTCATGATTTGCAAAAGAATGAGGAGATTGATGTGCAATGAGATCCGGTCAACCGATAATTATTTATCAAGGCGATTATCGATCGCAACATTTGAAAGACCATTGAAGAAGCATTGGGATGCAACAATTGAAATATCGAAATTGACGCTTGGTTGAGGGGAGTAAATCAACCAGAGATAAATATGTACTCTTTTCCTTAACTAAGATTTTTTTCCCACTGGGTTTTCTCTTAGTAAGGTTTTAATGAAGCGATATCATATCTGTTGTATGTTTAAATAATAGATATCCAGAGGGAGTGTTATGAAATAATATCATTGATGGATTATCTATTATTCTCGATTGATTTAAGTAGATTTGTGATTAATTCAGATTATTGTGTTCACATTGAATCTCTACTATAAATACCCCTTATATCATTGGAATAATACACAGCAATTTTCCCTTCTTCTATACTTGCATTTCCTCTTGTTCTTCCTCCATTATGTTTTTTTTTATAACAGCAAAACAATTTTTTTTAAAACAAAATTGAAAACCTCCTTTGACGTATGTAATTACGTAGATGCATAAGAACTATATATGTTTTTCTTCAACAAAAAAAAAAAAAAAAAAACAACGCACATCAAACGTGTCGATTTATTTTACTGAGTAAAATATCGTCTCAAATCTTTAGAATGAGACCAAATAATTAAATATTTCTATTCGTAAGTCGTAACTCGTTCCAACTAATATAAATAGAGATAAAGAAATAAAATGTTTCTTTTGGCGCAAAAATAAATAAATAGGATACACATATTTTTTAGTTGCAAAAGAATGAACATTTTCGAAGACAAAACTAACTCACAAGCGTCCTCTACACATGATACATGAGTACATTGATCAGTTTGATTTGTTTTTTTTTTTTTTTTTTTTTTTTTTTTTTTCAAACATCCGTAAATTTTTAATTTACAACTTCGATCATCGAAATTTTTCACCAATATTCATGTTTTTTTGCTCTTCAATTTGAGCCCAAATACGATACCCTTCCGACGTATATTTTGAAAGATTTAAAAATATTTTTATTAACCGAGCGCTATTTTTTATAAACGACCGTAACTTTTGATTTAGAACACCGATCATCAAAATTGTTTCACCAAAGTTCATATTTTTTTTTATCTTCATTTTGAGACCGCGTTTGATACTATTTCGACGTAGTATTTGAAAGCCGAATTTAATCGCAGCATTTACACTAACATAGTATCGATGCTCGATGCTGATGTCGTAGTATCGATGTCGATGAGTATCGATGATCGGTAGTATCGATGTCGATGCTTGTTTGCATATGAGGTAATCTGTATCATTTAAGGCTTAATTCAAGTGACTACTTCAAGCCGGACATATCCGCTCATATAAAACTCTCATTTAAGGCTTAATTTAAGGACACAATATCATATCCTACCATATAAGGCTCATATAAGGCCAAAAAAAAAAAACCTTCAACAAAATGTTTCTTGCATATTTTCCTCATATTTGCAGTGAAGTAAAACTCCAATCTTTGCATATCTCTCTTAAATTATCAGCAATAATTGGCAGAAATTAAGGCCCAAATAAACATCAAAAATGGCAAACCATAATGGAAGAAAGAATATCCAAAAAGCAAACAATAATGAAAGAATAAAGCTCCAATCTTTACATATTTCCACTCAAATTAACACCAACAACAACGAATTCAACACAAGAAAATAGCGAGAAAAGTAATACCAAACTTTGTATATTTCCCCTCAAATCAAAGACCCATAATAGCGAAAAAGAGCAAAAATGGTAGAAACGATGACGGCATCGATGACGCATGATCGATGTCGATGTCGATATCGATATGATGTCGATGTCGATGTCGATATTAGTATCGATGTCGATGCAAGCAAAGACATAAGGCTCATTTAAGGCTTAATTCAAGGGACACAATATCATATCGACTCATATAAGGCACACAATATCTAGTCCCTTATATATTCTCATGTTGTGGGAGATCGATCTTAAATGAATCAAGGAAAAATACTAAAGACAGAACAACAATAGTATTAGTAAAATATTTCAATAACACACCTTAAAACCATCTTCCTCTTGTCAAGCTTACAATGTAACTAAAGCTACATCAGTATATATAGATAAAGTTTGAGAAAATGACAAAATCTTGGCCTCCTCATAAAAATCTTCCTTCATGGTAGTGAAATGATCAATAGAACGTCCACACACAGAGAACGTCCACTCGGTGCTCTCATACATCATCTGAGCCAATGGGGCACTTCTCAACATTGTTGTCTTGACAAAATTGTAATGGTTAAGCCAGTAGAAAGAAAACCACAACAACACCTAAACATCCTCGACAAAGATAATCGGCAAGATTAAGTCCAACTAATTCTACTAATGTTCAACCCTTAATATCCACAAAAGTATAAGGGACAAACGATTCATTACAGATAATTTCTGTCCAAGAATCGACAAAAAAGACTTTTACGAGTGCGTCGGGATAGTGTAATCTGATTTTTTTCCGTAAACTTCATTTACATTAAGTAATTACCATAACAACAGCTTCTCTAGCGGCTAGAGTTAAAATGTCTGCACAAGATACAATGGATGGACAAGCTCTTTCAACATCTGCTTTAATATAATCGATCACTTCGAACCCTCGAATGGAGTTACGGTTTGGCAAAGCATTCTTCTTCCCTACGAAGAAGTCGGTATCATTAAGAAGTATCGAACCATCACAACCCTGTACGAGTCAAAACCGTCAAGATATATATATAGTTTGATAACAAGCAATTATTGATCAAACATTTCCTTATTCTCTCTATAAAAAAGGGATATATATCTATCACTTACATTTACGAAGCAATCATGAAAATGCAAACTAAGGATCGAAGCAGCGTTCGAGACTCATTTTTAACAGCAGCCCATACGCCCCATCCGACTATCATAGACAGGTTAGGACATGAATCATTGTAGTAATTGTAATCCAGTTGGGCATTAGATGAAGGCTTCATAAACATGATCAATGAGAAGAAAATGGTGAATCAAACGTTGCTCTCGGAAGATGCATTCAATGAATTAAATAAAAATAAATTTCACAAAACAAAACAGAACTACTACCAATCAATGCATCCACATGCTCGAACCAATAAAGTTTAAGAAAAATAAATTCACAGTCCAAGCCAATTTAGCACACAGGCGATCAAATTTAGGGCGAGCGAGGAGAGAGAAGAAAGGGAAAATATCACATACCGTGCGGCGAAGAAGAATGAGAAGATCGAGACCACATTAATGGCGGAAGCGGACTATCGAGAAACAAGCTTAATAGGAAGGGTAATTTTGTCCGGTCCAATATTTTTGTCCTTATTGCAACTAATAAATTGAATCAGATTAATGCTTTATTAAGGAGAGAAAAAAGGACTTTACCTAATTTTTCCTATCATTTAAGACTTAATTCAAGTGACTCCTTCAAGGCAGACATATCTGGCTCATATAAGGCTCATTTAAGGCTTAATTCAAGGGACACAATATCATATCTGGTTCATATAAGGCTCATATAAGGCCAAAAAAAACCCTTCAACAAAATGCTTCTTGCATATTTTCCTCATATTTGCAGTGAAGTAAAGCTCCAATCTTTGCATATCTCTCTTAAATTAATAATTGGCAGAAATTAAGGCCCAAATAAACATCAAAAATGGCAAACCATAATGGAAGAAAGAACAGTCCAAAAAACAGCAACAATGGCAGAAGAATAAAGCTCCAATCTTTACATATTTCCACTCAAATTAACACCAACAACAACATAATTCAACAGCAAAAATAGCTGAAAAGTAATACCCCAAACTTTGTACATTTCCCCCCTCAAATCAACACCCATAATAGCGTGAAAACAAAAAAATGGTAGAAACGATATCGATATCGTTATCGATATCGATATGAGTAACAGATGTCGATGTCGATGCTCGATATTAGTATCGATGTCGATGCGCAACATAAGGCTCATTTAAGGCTTAATTCAAGGGACACAATATCATATCTGGCTCATATAAGGCACACAATATCCAGTCCCTTATATATTACTGTTGTGGGGAGATCTTAAATGAATCAAGGAAAAATACTAAAGACAGAAAATTTATAATCCAGAAGAGTGAACACAACAATAGTATTAGTAAAATATTTCAATAATGAAATACGGCTCCATTATTTCAGAGACGGCTACAGCTCCGTTCGGTGTCATATTACAAGAACCAGAATCAGAAAATACATCATCAGAGTATTCAGACGAAGGATCATCTCCTTTATTTGCCCTGTTTCTAATATTTTTTCGAGAAGACCTCTTTTCAACAGATTTCCTCTCCACCAAAGGGATCTCAGAGCTATTCATTTTTTTGACTCTACAAATCCAGGGGAGAGGTGAATAATATTCTCTCAAGCAATGTTTTTGTTTATTGGTGATTGGCATAATTATCGCTTTGTGGTGCCCTTTTCCCTTCCAATGTGACCGACTTACGAACTTCATCATATGAAGCAGTCTAGGAGAAGCTGCGAGTTGGAAGTGTTATTCATCTGCATGCATTCATGTTTATGAACTTCCTCCGCTTAGAATCGCACTTCCAATCGCAATGATGTTAACTAAATCGATTAAATTTAAATTCCAAGACTACACGTCAAATTCATTATAGAAGCTTCAAACAGCTACTTTACCAACAATCTCTTATTTCCCAATTTACTTGCCTAGATTTAGGCATATCTGAACACGGAATGAGAGTATAAACAAAGGTAATACATTGTTGTCAAATAAGGAAAAGAAAGAAGAATTTGTAGCCTAGAATCAAGAAGAAAGTTGAAAAGTGCCTTCTCAATCCGGTTGGCATGTATCCATGCTCAATCAATTTAGCATACATCTCTTGTGCCTCGTCTAGTTTTCCATCCTAGCATAACCCATCAATAAGAGCATCAAACAAAATTTGATTTGGCTCCACGACTATCCGCAAACATTACCTCCAAAGAATCACGAGCCTCTTTTACCTTGTGAGCTTTACATAATCCATATAAAAAAATGCAACATCGGATGCTTTAATTTCCTGGTTCTTAAAAGGGTTTGAGCTTTGTTGGCGAGCTTCACCGGCGGTTACATCGAAACCTTTGTTTGAGTTAAATGGCTAAGTGATTGGTCTCCGTGACGTCCATTACTGAGATTGCTCTCCGGTGAATTTGATTCTTGATTCTAGCGGTGGGAAGAACTCAAAGTGATTACTATTCAGAATTTTTGTTGAGCTAAGTTATGGTACACCTAAATAATTATACAGTAGGGGCAAATTAGTCCAACCCAAATAATTTTGTCCTTATTGCAACTAATAAATTGAATCAGGATTAATGCTTTATTAAGAGGGAAAAAGAGGACTTTTACCTAATTTTTCCATATAAATACTAGTAAAATGGGACTCCGTGCAACGCACGGAGTGCCCATGCTAGCCGTGTGTACTTATGGGAAACTATTAAATATGAAGCAAAATAATATGTAACTAAATGGAAACCACATACATCTTAAGCACCTAAGTTACAAACCAAGACAAAAAAATGGCATCTAAAATTCTTTAGACCATACGAAGGGTACATATAACACCCAAATGATTGTTTAAATATACTTATATTACAAGCATATTATTAAGGGAGTATTAATGAAATGACTTGATTCAGGCCGCGAAAAAGGAAGGCGAATAAATGAAAAGAAGGATCTGGCTTGATTCGGGCGGTGAAAAAGCCGTAAACCCTCAAAGAAAAGAATAAAAGGCAGTAAAGCATCTATTACTATACGTGTTTCGTAAAATTTCGGTTTTAGCTGCAAGAAAGTTATACCCATCAAGCTTCAATATCTAGGGAGTTCAGACCACAGAGGAGCTACCCCTGCAACCAATAGATGCAACAAACCATGAAAGAGAATTTACCAATGAACTGAAAAACGATAGATATAAGCAGTGCAAAGAAATTGTTCCGAAAGCGATAGCACAACAACAAATCCAAAAAAACAATAGGTACGATTTGGAAATCCAAGATGAATGAGCTGCAATAAGAAGCCCGTCATTCATCAATAGCATCGGGAAAGGTGATATCGCTGTATGCTTATGAAGGTGTGCTACTACAATACGCCATTGCATAGTACAAGATGAAGATCTAAAGAATAAACAACTCACCCAAATGACAAAACCTTGACAAAAATCCTTCAGCTCCAAGTAGTTACGTATATCCGTCACAGAAACGGTAAAACAGAAAAAAGAACAAAATTACCAAATACAAAATATTATACGAGTAAAGCAACGGAACAGAGCAACCAAAAAAATTCGAAGACAAAAGCAACACCATCCAAAAGTTTTCTCCATTCAAGGCAACGACGCCAAGATATTAATGAAATTATGCAAGACAACATATATTGTCTTCATATCATTAGATATTTGTACACAAAGACCATAACAAACATTAGAAATTCTAATGAAGAAAAAACAAGGGTATAATATTTAAATTTCTTTTAAGAAACTTTTATCAATAGGAATAAAAAACCCAGGAAAAATAGAAATTGCAAATTATATACCTCAATGTAATTTTTGCTTGTAATTCTCAAATCAACGACATTGTAGAATCTCTGGCCTTAAGATCCCACAACTCTTAAAAGAGATATCAAAACTTAATCAGTAAGTAAGAAAATACATATTAAAGAAACAACATTTTAGGCTGAAACAGATACATATTGACATATAGATGCATATACTTCAAAGGCAAACAGTGCAGAGCCTTCTTTTAAACCAACACACCAGAAACGTTTAATAAAGGAAACAACTTTACCTGAGAAGAAGCAGTAATTGCAGACACTGTTCCAACCGCTCCATAGCTTAACATACTTGGTATCAACAACAACAAAGTCTTGCGCAATCAAAGGTTGGCCATACAAATCCACACCAACTTTTTTCTCATCAGAGGCTTGCGCAATCAAAGCTTTAATATCTATGCAACGAAAGTACAATTTGTATTCAAAATTATATGCAGTCATAACATCAGAAGAAGCAAAGAAGTAAATACTTACTGATTGGTGCCTCACGATCTGCATACCAGAACATTTCAGAGAATTCTTTAAACTGGAAATCATAAGGAATGGGTGGTGGTATATCTTCATCCATAGGGTGTACTGATGTTGTGTTGTACATAGTCCATGAATATTCATAATCACTGACCTCATAACCAACCCTAATTGGTTTCACATAAGCATTGCATATGTAATATCGCTTATAAGTGAGCGTGCTCAAAGTATGCAACGCGTCTCCTCCATATCATCTTCTTTGAAACCAAAGTTCCCTACATAAAAAAGAACAAACATTCAGTCACTGATTCATGGGTCAAGCATTCTGAAATTAAAGTATAAGTATTTATTGGGGTGTGGTGGGGGAGGGGGCGCTAACAGCAGCATGAGACATTATTAGCTTTACATGTAAATAGTGTTTAAGTGAATGAAGAGAAGAAATCAACATTTTCTTATTTACTATGACAGCATAAACACAAGAATCTAAAAGTACCATCATGTTAGTAAATAGGTAGCCCCTATACTCAGTTGGATTTGTTTAGACCTGCTTGTACCACTTGTTTTCCTCTCTAAAACCTGAATCAACACCTTCCAGTTTTGCCTCCTCGGCTAAACATCTTTGATGTGGCAGATTTGTCTCTCCATTTGCTATAAACAGTCAAAAAGTTTGAAACATCATACCAAATTTATTTTATTAGATTCATTAAACAACAACATATATACAAAGCATCCATAGTAATACTGGATTGTTCATGACTGACCACTATGATGGTACACATTAATACTTCTAACATTATTCTCTACATTACCTTGTGGCTCTCCAATTATAGCTGTCAATTGAGGTACAGTCGGTTTATTATACAATCTTTGATATAACGTGGAATTACAATACAAAATAATCTCTAGTTCTTCAAGGTTCTGGTAAAACATTAAACTTCTAAAGAAACGCACATATGGATTATCGGCCAAGATTGATAATAATTTCTGCAGTATTGTTTCTAAGGGTCTAGGACAATCCTTCATTCTATTATCAGTCTCATTCACTGTGTCATGAAATCAGAATTGTAGATTCTTAAAACCTTTACCTTCATTAACTAAATCATTAATAAAATGATACATTTGACTATGAACTCTGAATGTATATAAGCCTTTATTTTTTTTGTTGTTAAATCCTTGTCATATTTAACACCTAGAAAGTGATCCCCAAATGATTATTGTGTGTTCTTAAATAGTTCTTAAATTGCTTTGCTTCTTCATCAGCTCCATTATGTAAAAGTTTTAGTGTAAGCAAAAAAAATTTCGTTGCTAGCACAACCTGACCACAAGAACATCAGAAATCTGCTGTTTCATGTATGAATTTTGTAGCATCACAGTGCAAGCACGCAGGCATTCTTTTTAGTCTAATAGACTCTCTAGGAACACATTCAACCAAACTTCTTCCCCTACACCTAGGCTATTTTTTTTATTAAGTCCAGTGAACTCATGTCGTATCTGTAAATCTAAAGACGTTATTGACACAACATTTTTGTTTGGAAGGAGCTCCAACCCCTTTTTTTGCTTCCATCTAATAATTCAGAAGCGACGGCGCTCCTTAAACTCATTGAATCTTCCAACCATTGCTCAAAACAACAGAATGCAACAAAGATGCAGTGATAAACAAACCTAGTTTTTGCTCTATTTTTCTTCTCATTTGAAGAAGCTAAGGTGACTATCTTAATTTAGCTGTCCTTTACAAACAATAAACATACAAAACATATATCAAAACACACTAAATTTTAACAAACCAACAATGAGACAAATGGTCCAAGAGAAAGAATTTAAAGCGCAAATACCACATGTGAAGCCATCGCAGTGAAGCAACAAATCCGTCTTTCTGAACAGAAGAGAGGTGATCCTACCCAAGCAAACTCAACAAGTTACATCATATATGTATATCATTGCATCAGTTACTATGATATTAAATGCCATTTTATACATTGTTCAACGATAAGAATACATAGACGCCATCTCTTGATCCTCCTTCCAATCAACAGAAACCTTCAGATCCAATCTCCACCTAATCAAAACCACAAATCCGAAGCTCTGTAGAATAACAAAACAAAAGATCCTTTAAGAAAATAACAAGATGCAAGGGATATTGAATCATAATAAAAACATCCACGAAAAAAAAAATTTACCTTGGCAATGAACGGTGGGAGAGACGTCGATTAAGGAGAAATAACCTTTTCTTTTCTTTTTTCTTTTTCCTTTCAGACACCCAGAGAGCAGATCTGCAATTGGAGTCCAAACGCCAGACAAGGTTGCCGGAATCCATGGGGATAAGCGGCGGAAAAGAGGGGAAGCAAAACAAATATTAAACCCACATATTTACACGACAAGAAGAGAAAAAGGAAGGAAGAGCCACCTCCAGCATAGCGCCGGAGGGGCGGAGGCTGCTGAAAATGCTAGTTGTTGCTGAGAGGTTTTGGGGGGAGAGAGAGAGAGAGTCAAGAGAGAGGGGATCTAATTTTATCCGTCCATTTTGCTCAAATAATTCACAGATCGAACTATAATATAATATAATAAATAAACATCTTCTAAAATCTAAAACAATTAAAAGAAAAGAATGCTCAAAGATGCGAGGGAGTGCAACCTAAGCAAGGTGATTCTTTCTTATTAGAAAGAGATTAGAGATTAGAAAGATACAACTACTCAAATGGTCATTTCATTCATTTACCAAAAGCAGGCATCATATAACGAATTTTAAAATACGGAACTAAAAAAAATGTGATTATGGTGTTTTGTAAAATTGTAGGTGTCATGTGAAACATTAATATCGAAGTCCCAGATAGAATATAATACTTAATACTTAACCTCAACGGCCTCTAGGTGCGACGACTTATTGTAACGTCCCGTTCCCGGATACCGAGTCCTTACCCAGAAATGGAACGTTCGGCACGTATAATATAAAATGAATTCTATATTATACGTAAGCCTCTACTACGTCGTATCGAGTTTCGCATTTACGAAAGCTAAAGGACTCGGGTGTATATATATTTTTTTGTACAAGATAAGAATAGAAACTCAACCATACTAAAGATAGAAAGATATCGTACAACCACGATACATAAACTTTACAACAGTACGATGTCTTAAAAGATAAACAACTAATATCTTACAAGAAATTCAAAGAAATACAACAAGTCTTGAAATGAAATTACAACATAAAACTTGAAGGGGAAACAACATAGTCTAATAAAAAGAAATATGATAAAAGCATAGCATGACAAGGGCATCAAAAATCATCTGCAAAGTCCTCGTCAAACTCCTATTCAACATGTTCATCTTCTTAACCCCAAACACAACAAACATGCATTTGAGGTAAGTACAGAGGTACTTAGCAAGAAACAGAAGCTATTGCATTAACTAGATTTCACAAAGAAAGACTTACATTGTTATTAAGTTATCTTTATTTGACCGACTCAATTATAGGGTTCACTTCATGCTCATCAACATGTTATGACCAAACGTGTCTAGCTTAACTCAAGTTTGTTACACCGGCATTCAAGGGCACTATGCATGGTGCTACCCACCATGAGGTATCGTTTGCAACCTATTAGTGGATCACACCAATAACCACGGGTTAAGACCCGATAATATACATGTTCGGCGAAGTCACTCTACCATTTAGCCGTTTATAGGCCAGAAGAGTTATTCACTTTATCTGACCGTCCACACATCACGATATAGACAAGTGTCTTACCAAGAATGTTACGATGTTTAGTCTTTTACTACACATTTATGTAAATTATTAATCAATAACTAGACACCTAAGTGTTTTCACGGTAAAAGCTCACTTAACAACTCTACTCCCTCTCTTAGACTCTAGACCTAACACCCTAAACACGTACACTGACATTAATGAATACTAATTCATCAAAGCACAAGCCATTCATACCCTTCCGACGGTCCCGAACTTCAACTCTATGGAAGAGTACATTCGGTGCCGGAACTAAACGCATTAGAAGTTTAATCAAGGCTTGTTCATGTTCATTTAGTGTTATGAGATCAAGGGGTAACATTTAGAACTCATCTCGTAGCTTAAAACACACAAAATAACACTTAGACAGTGTTGCGGGGCGCCAATACCTTTGGCGTGCGCTAAAACTGCTTCAGAGACTTCACTAAACTCTCTGTTCAGGTTTGGGGGGCGCCAAAGTGTTTGGCGTGCGCCAAAATACACCAGAAAGCTCACAGAACTCTCTGGAACAGGTTTGGGGGAACCAAAATGTTTGGGGCGCGCCAAACCTGGGCAGACTGCACTGTAATCAATTTTGTGCACTCTATCGATTTCTACTCAAAACCAACCAAGTTTAACACCATTCTAAACATCATAACAGCAGAAAATATTTACTTTAACATCACATATCACCAAGCAATTGCATGATCATATTTAAGCGTGATTTCAACATCAAAACACCCCAAAACAAAACCCCAACTTCACCAAATCATAACTAACACAATAGAGAAGATTTCTTACTTGATCAAACCTATTTAATCCACAACCAATTCAAGAACTAGTTAGAATTAAGGTTTCTAACTACTCAGAACTACGAATTACACAACCTTCTTCAGCCAACATGATCAAAACATGATGAATCCAAGATTAGGGCTATTTTCATACCTTGATGAAATCTGGAAATCTTAGTATCAAAATGATCTTTGCCTTCTCACGATGCTCCTGCTATAAATGAATATGAAAACGGAGTAGTAACGAGTAAGGAATTTGAGAAAGTCTCTTTGCCTACTTCCTTTGCTCTCAATTTCAGAATTTTACGTTAAAGCTTCTGACAGGATTTTCTTTCTAATTAGTGGGGAGTTATTTCCTTAATAAACCTCCAACTAGCTAAATAAACCTCCTTATTTTCCTTTATTGCAAAACAGTCCATAGCTATATATATATATATATATATATATATATATATATATATATATATATATCGAAAATATATACATAATTAAATAATTATTATCATTTATAAACTTTAAATCCATAAAAGAAATGAATATAATATTTTGTTCTCGCAAATTGACATGTCTGCCCTTTCCCGAGAATCGGAATATTACATTCCTCCCCCTTTAAGAGGAGTTCCGTCCTCGAAACTTGAACATACCTGGTAAGTTCAAAAATTCTGGAAACTCTGTGATCATATCGTCTTCCACTTCCCAAGTTGCTTCGTTTACTGCGTGGTTGTTCCACTGTACCAAAACCAAAGGAACCATCCGCCTCTTGATCATCTTTTCCTTCCTATCCAAAATTTTAACTAGCTTTTCATCGTATGCGAGGTTATCTTGAAGGATCTCCGGATCAACTGTGGCTTCAACATCCAACTTCATTAAACACTTCTTCAACATCGAGACATGGAACACACTGTGAACTCTCGACATAGACTCCGGTAACTTAAGCTAGGCTAACGGTCCAACTCTCTCGAGGATCTCAAAAGGTCCAACATACCTTGGACTTAGCTTTCCTTTCTGTCCAAATCGCTTAACTCCCTTCATTGGTGAAGCTCTCAAGTAAACTCTGTCACCAACATCGAACTCTAAAGGTCTTCTATGGACATCAGCCCAACTTTTTTGACGGTCTTGTGCTGCCCTTCAAGTTCTTCTTAACCAACAAAACCTTTTCCTTAGCTTGTTCAACCAATTCTGGCCCGGTAATCTGCTTCTCTCCAGCTTCATCCCAAAACAGTGGCGTTCGACATCTTCTACCATAAAGAGCTTCAAACGGCGGCATCCCTAAACTTGCATGATAACTGTTATTGTAAGCAAACTCAGCCACATGTAGGTAATCATCCCATTATCCACATACTTCCAAAACACATGCTCTTAACATATCTTCGAGTGTTTGGATTGTTCTTTCCGATTGTCCATCCGTTTGAGGGTGGAAAGCTGTACTCAAATCTAACGTTGTACCCAAGGCTTTCTGCAAACTCTTCCAAAACCGACTAATAAACCGGTTGTCACGATGGATACAATTGAGATGAGCACTCCATGTAGTTTCACAATATTGTCCAAATAAAGTGTAGTCATCTTCTTCAATGACATATCAACTTTTGTAGGTATGAAATGGCTGACTTAGTTAATCTATCCACAATGACCCAAATCATATCATGCCCACTCTTAGTCCTTGGCAAACCGGTGATAAAATCCATTGTAATCTTATCCCATTTCCACTCGGGGATGTCCAAAGGTTTAAGCATACCTCCTGGTTTCTTATGCTCAACCTTGACTTTCTGACACGTATCACATTCAGCCACAAACTTAGCTATTTCCAATTTCATTGAAGGCCACCAAAAATGTTCCTTCAAATCCCTACACATCTTCGTAGCTCCTGGGTGGACTGCAAAAGCTATCCTATGTGCTTCATCCATGACTCTCTGTCTTAAGTCTCTAACATTAGGCACACATAATCGATCTTGGTACCAAAGATTTCCATTCTTATCTAGGACATAACCAACTGTAGGCTTTTCTCTTGCGACTCGCTTCAAATCTACCAAAGCTGGGTCTTTATCTTGCTTACCCCGGATATCATCCATCAACTCTGACCTAGCCAACAACGGTGCCACAAACTGTCGATTCCTAAACTGAGCAAAACTCTAGATTTTCAGCCCATCTGACTGCTCTACCACATCTTCAACCCCTGAAACCGCAAACATTGGCTTCCTACTCAATGCATCTGCAACCACATTTGCTTTACCCGGATGGTACTGAATATCCAAGTCATAATCCTTCACGAACTCTAGCCATCTTCATTGTCTCATATTCAAATTCTCTTGAGTGAAGAAATATTTAAACTCTTGTGGTCTGTGAATATTCTTGCCTTGACTCCGTACAAGTAGTGCCTCCAAGTCTTTAAGGCAAACACTACCGCTGCCAATTCTAAGTCATGTGTTGGGTAGTTCTTCTCGTGTATCTTTAACTGTCTAGATGCATAGGCTATTACCTTGCCCTCTTGCATCAACACACAACCTAAACCTTGTCCCGAAGCAACGGTGTACACATCATAATTATCAAAGATCTCCGGAACTGCCAAAACTGGTGTTGTAGTCAATCTATCCTTCAATGTCTGAAAAGCTGTCTCACACTCACTAGTCCATTCAAACTTCACATTCTTTTGTGTAATTTTGGTGAGTGGTGTGGCTATTTTGGAAAAGTCTTGCATGAACTTCCTGTAGTATCCAGCTTACCCCAGAAAACTTCTTACTTCTGAAACTGTTCTAGGTCTTGGCCAATTCTCAACCGCTTCTATCTTTGCAGGGTCTACTTGTATACCATCCCCAGATATCACATGTCCCAGAAAACTGACTTCCTTCTTGGATTGCTATTGGAAAACTCCGGTTGCTAGACCGGCCTTTTTCCTCCCTCACAAACTCACTATAGGTTGCTCTCTATTTTACACAAGAACTATGAGCTCTTGTAATTATGATGTACAAAAGAGCTTGACACCCACCTCTTATTTATAGCTAGAGGTGGCGCCCTATATGTGTGGAGGAGAAGAAAACATTTTCTCAATAAAATAAGGAAAATCAATTAGATTGATTTCTCTCTTTTATTATAATTAATTTTGCCAATATCTTATATTGAATATAATTATCTTATTACCATAAATCTATTTTTCCAAAATCAATTAATATCTTATATTAATGTTATGGTAATCTTATTAATTAAAGTGCACAATCTAAGTGTATCTTATACCCTAGGATGTGGCGCCCCATTAGTCAACAAATTGACTTCCAGAATATTCTTTAATTAATATAATTTATATATAATTAATATCTTGTATTTTTATTTATTCATAATAAATAAATACCACCATATTAATTTACCACTATAGCCTTTATAGTCTAGAGATAAACTTTCCTTATTTGGTTATCAACTATAACCGCACTTTAATCCGACTTGATGTTCATATGTGTGTGACCCGAAAGGCTTCCGAATATGTTGGCCGTAGACACAAAGTGCAATTTACTAAAAATGCCCTTCATGCCTGACGATCACGGGATAGCGTCTAGCAACACACCGTGACCCCCAATCATCGGAAGAGTCAAAAGCAATGACTACTACCTTTCATGTGAAGCAGTTACCGTGTAACTTACAATCCTATCGCTGTAATAATATCCATACGATCGTATCTCAAGTGTCAATACATTAACGATCATATCTTATAATCTGGATATCATGCTCTCTCGGGATAACACATTTACTCTCACTTTGCAAAGATTCTCGAGAGCTAGACATTCCTTATAAGAAGGCCATTTCGGATATTCGATCCCAATCATAGTATACGCGATTCCTGGACGACCAATCCGCATGCTTCAATATCATACCCAATCACTACCGCATGATCTCCCCATGGCTAGGGGAAATCTTAATAGTGTTAAAGTATGACAATCCACACCGTGATGCCATGAAGACTCCGGTCAAAAGGATAATTACACAACCGCCATATAGTGTGACACTTAATGTAAGTGGGTCAGTCTAATGTACGCATTCTCTAATACACGTCCACGTACAGTCCAAGTGTCTTTACACTTCGATAGACGAGATCTATCCCTACCTTCTAAAAGATAGAAGACGTCCAATACGTGTTAGTCATATTATACTATCAATGTCCCATTTGACAATACATAAGACTAGAAACATTTAAGTACCAAACTTGTTATAGTGATTAAAGATCTCATCAACCATAATCACTATCATGGTTTCTCTATCACAGTTTGATACTAGGGACGTTACTATAATGTACAACAAATAATATGAAGATAAACAATATATAATAACATAAGTGCTTTTATTAATCATAATAAAGTTATTACATGATTTAAATAGACTGTAAACGACCCGACCCGGTCGGATCCGGTCCAACCCGATTGGGTTTAGGACACTTTTCCAACAATCTCCCACTTGGCCTAAATCCAATCACCCATATGCCTAAGCTCGTGCAAGTGAACATGTTTCTCATGCTTTGCTTGAGACAATGCATTGGTTAACAGATCAAATATGTTATCATCCGTGTGGACTATCTCTATCTTTACATCTCTTCTATCTACTATCTCTCTAATCAAATAATAGCGCCGTAACATATGTTTGGACTTCTGATGAGACCTTGGGTCCTTTGACTGAGATATCGCTCCATTATTATCACGATGATGAGGCCTTTGGACCTTCAATGGAGGGACCAAACCAAGTTCGATAATGAACTTCTTCATCCAAATCTGTTTCCTTTGCCGCCTCCGAGGTCGCTATGTATTCGGCTTCCGTTGTAGAGTCCGCAGAGTCTCCTCGCTTGAACTCTTCCACTCATTGCTCCGCCGTTAAGCGTGAAAACAAATCCAGATTGTGACTTAAAGTCATCATTGTCAGTTTGGAAACTGACATCTATATAACCTTGTAAAACTAAATCATCATTCCCGAAAACCAGGAACATTCTTAGTACGTCTCATGTACTTGAGGATATTCTTGACAGCAATCCAGTGACCATCACCAGTATTGGACTAGTACCTACTAGTCAAACTAAGAAGGTACGAGACATCTGGTCTAGTGCATAACATGGAATACATGATAGTCCCGATTGCCGAAGCATAAGGGATCTCACTCATTTGTGCCCTTTCCTCCTCTGTCTTAGGACTCATTCCCTTCGACAGGTAGACCCCATGTGACATGGGCAGCAATCCTTTCTTGGACTGCTCCATGCTGAATCTCTTCAGCATCTTGTCTATATAGGTGGATTGCGACAAACCAAGCAACCTTTTAGATCTATCTCTATAGATCTTTATTCCTAGAATATAGGCTACCTCACCCAAGTCCTTCATTGAGAAGTTCTTGGATAACCAAGCTTTGACAGATTGTTGAAGGATGTAGGATCTTAGATCTAAACGAGTTAGATCTACGTGCAGCGGATGGATCACAATTTATATATCACAATACATAAATAAAGGATTTAACTACTACAAGGGGGTTAAGATCATATTACCAATAGTGGGAAGAGAAGCCTTGATCTTCCAATGTGTTCTCCAAACGGTGGTTGGTGGACACCCTTCTTGATATGAGAACCTCCTTGATATGTAACACCAAGAAAAACTTGTAGTTTTTCTTCTTCTAAAAACCCAAGACAAGAAAAACAATTTTTTCTCTCTTTATTTGGTGGTGAGGTCGAAATTTGCCATGCCATTTACACTTGGAATAACTCTCCTTTTATAGGAGAGTAAATCCTTGGTGTCCAAGTTTTAATTAATTAAATAATTAATTAATTAAATAAAATAAAAGGATATTTTCCTTAATGACTAATTGTGACATATATTGACCAATAGGAAATCAAATAACAAGTCATCCAACCAATCATATAACAAGAATATCTTTTATTTTCCATAACACAAGAAAATTAATTCTTGTGCTAATTAGAAGACCTTAGGCGCCACATTAGAGTTTAGAAGCCCACATAAAATATCTTTTATGTGTATTATATTATTTAGCCCAACTAAATAATATCCATGCATATCAATTAATTAGCCCAGCCAATTAATTATCACTGAGGCCCAAATAAACAAGAATATCAGCCCGAATTATAGAAGCCACATTGGGGACCATGGACCTATAACCAGTAGCTCCAATAATTAATAATTCATCGAACAAAATAAGTACATTAATTATTAATTCCGGGATTACGCCACCATAAACCCGAAACTGAACTCTACCGATTATATATGTATACTTATACTCAACCCATAGAGTGAATACGCGTCCATTGATATAATCACTACATACGGACTAACCCTCCATAGACTGTCCATTCTGAGTAGGAAGTCTCCGTGAACCCGACTCAGAATATCTTATCCTTATTTACCATTAACCCCCTGATGATCAATTAGTTCACATATCTGACTAGTGATCAATTAGTCTAATATGAACTCGGCCGATCAATCACTTTCATAGGGTTAACAAACAAGGGAACTGTCTCTCTACTTCCCGCAGGAAGGAATGGATTCCATGTATGTGAAAATAAGAACTACTCACTCATCAGGAGATAGTGCCAATGAGAAGTGGCTTGGAACACATATTTAAGTGAACCGTAACTAACACATCAAACACTACCCCGAGACAAGCAGCACCCTGTGATCACCTCAGGATTAAGGTTGATCCATATATGATCATCTAATGATTTAATAAGATTCCTCGATTACGGAATTATATCGAGAAATTCAGATTAAATCGGTCCAGTCCTATATGAATGCCATCATATATAAATGCCCCACGTAGGTACCCTCTACCGATAGTCCGGATAAGACTATCACACCCTAAGGTGTTCTGGGCGCATTATTGGTGTTTTAATCAAGAGACCCTAAACTCTGATTAAGTTCACCACGGACTTACTGATTTAAGTATATCACCACTAACTCAATCCTCACGTGCATTCCATACACCGAGTTAAGCGATTATCTTGATATACTTAGGGTTTGCAGCGATGTATTACTTACAAGCACAAAGCAAGTAATACGGTGAGATAAATTCTGTTATCAAAAACAATTACACAAATTGTATTTCGGGCACTACACCTAACAATCTCCCACATGCATGAAATGACAAGTAATAATTGTTTTAGAGCACACCCATTCTCATCTTATTCACAACACTCTCCCACTTGCTCTAAAAAAGCGGATGAGATATATCCTCAATGCCGTACCCTCCAAGCACTCGACTTGGTACACCGATTAGTTTGGTTGTCGGCTCGACATCGATCTTTAGGATCGAAACGTCGCCGTCCATCTAATCAGCGGTACACTCTCTCAATATGCTTTTGACCTCTGGTAGTGAGAAGATCCTTCTAAGCTATCTCTTCATTGTTTTCACAATGAAGTGATATCGCTCACTAGACCAGGAATTACTCCCAGGATCGTAAAGGAAATTCCTAAGCCATATCGCCACTCTAGCCGCTCCGAAAGTCGCTACGTATCCGATTAACTAAAATCAAATTGGCGGTTCTGGATTTCTCCAGACTATAGCTCTATCACAAAGAGTAAACACTGAGCCCGAGATCATCCCAACGATCATCCTTAATCTGACTATAAGTCAGAATCGGTGTAGTCAACCATATTCAAGTTTGCACCCGAATATACAAGCACATTATTCCTCTTTCTTCAAAGATACTTGAGGACGTACTAAACCGCTATTCAAAGCTCGAATCTGAAATTCGACTACTATTGACTTGTGATAACCTGACTTGCCGTTATCCAAGAGAGACTCTATCCCATTTTCTCTTTATCCGAAGATTTAGAGAATCATTCCTGAGAGGTAGGGTAGGACTACTCTCGTTGAATGTTGCATATGTATATGCAAGATCATCTTAACCAATAAGATGGATGGGATAGCCAATGACTCATTCTTGTGAATTTGACCGAATCAAATTCTTAGAATATAGTCCAATTCTCTCATCCAGAGAATCTTGGCGTGTCAATTTCCGACTTCAGATAGCACACCCATGTTGTTTCCAACCGTTTCAGTGTTATCATTCATGAACACTAATACTACTACTTCACCAATATTGATATCCAGTCTACAAAAGACTTATCGATATTCTGGTCAAGTCCACATATTTTAAAACATGTGACTTTAAAAGATCGAGAGGTTCTATTAATTCCATAAAGGATATAAGCCCCGGAAGTCATCCTGCCGTTTGTTCTAACCAAGACCCTTCTGTTCCGAATGAATCCAAACTCCGTTTTTTGGCAAGAAAGTCTCAGGGGAATCACCCCTATTTTCTGCTTTCTAACAAAATCCAGTGGGATGAGGGTGAGAGAGTTCAAGGTCCAGTTAACTCTCTACTTGTCGTGAATCACCCCTATACCACTCGACTTTGCTGTGAAAGTTTAAACTTTCCTATTCATTCGACTCTTTTCCGTGTAGATCCAATTTCTCCCACTGGGCCTGAGACACTCAGGTGGTTTCACAAGAGGCTGAACAGAACTGGAGTACCAAAACTCCATTCATAGGGTTAAGGCTATCAAACCAACCTCTATGATCAGAATCCTATACAGCCCACCGAGAGCCATAGGTTATGTTGGTCCCTTGGAAAGGCTAACACAAGTTTAGAGGGGGGGGGGGTGAATAAACTTGTCCCTAAAACTGGATTTAAAGCAAATTAAGGTTCAGTTAAAAACTTGTGTGGAGTTAAGCTGACAAAGCTGAGATTAAGTCAAACTGACTTGAGCTAAAACTGAGTCAACCGGCAGCGGATATGATTTTAGCCTTTTTCTTGATCTTGTTATTCTATTATGAAAACTGAGTGTTGTGAACTAAATTCTGATTGAATGTCAGTTGTGATTGTGAGGAGTATAACAATCAAGTATCACAATGCTGTAAGTAAATGCTGAATGAATAAATACGTAAAGTAAATAAGACGGATATTATAGAGGTTCCAGGTGGTGTAATCCTGTACGTCCTCTCTTCCCCTGTGGTGCGGAGGAAAATTCCACTAGAACTTCTTGAGGTGAATTGTTACAAAAAGTCCTAAACAATAGTCCTTGGCTAATCCCTAGCTTCACTATTTAAACAGTTGTAGAACAGGTAGAATTGCTGCTCTTCAATGTTGAAATAGTGTCCTAAACCCAATCGGGTTGGACCGGATCCGACCGGGTCGGATCATTTCTACTATTTCTTTATGTTATACATATATTAAATGGCTTTTCTGTTGTCATATATATGTTTTTTAAAGAACCAGTTATGAATTGTTATATGATAACATCCTTAGTATTAAACTGTGATAGAGAAACCATGATAGGCGATTATGGTTGATGAGATCTCTAATTACTTTAATAAGTTTGATACTTAAATGTCTCTAGGTGATGTACTATTAAACAGGGCATTGATAGTATAAACAGACTATAGCACGTATTAGATGTCTTCATCTTTAGAAAGCGAGGATAGATCTCGTCTATCGAAGTGTAGAGACACTTGACCGGTGTACATGGGCGTGTATTAGAGAATGCGACGTTAGGGATGACCCACTTACACGATAAGTGTCACACTATGTGGCGGTTGTGTAATTATCCTTAAGACCGAGTCTTCATGGGCATCACGGTGTGGATTGTCATGCTTTGACACTATTGAGGTTTCCCCAGCCACGGGCGATCATGCGGTAGTGATTGGGTATGATATATACCAAGCATCGCGAGTATACATGATTGGTCGTCCGGGAATCGCGTATCCTATGATTGGGATCGAATATCCGAAATGGCCTTCTTATAAGGAATGTCTTACTCTCGTGAATCTTTGCAAAGTGGGAGTAAATGTGTTACTTGAGAGAGCATGATATCCAGTTATAAGATACGGTCGTTGATGTTTTGACACTCGACTAACGACCGTATGGATATTATTACAGCCGATAGGATTGTAAGTTACACGCTAATTGTTTCACATGAAAGGTAGTAGTCATTGCATTTGACTCTTCCGATGATTGGGGTCACGGTGTGTTGCTGACGCTATCCCGTGATCGTTAGGCATGAAGGGCATTTTAAGTAATTTGCACTTTGTGTCTACGGCCAACATATTCGAAGCCTATCGGGTCACACACATAAGAACATCTAGCCGATTAAAATATGGTTATAGATGATAACCAAATAAGGAAAGTTTATCTCGAGACTATAAAGGTTATAGTGGTAAATTAATATGGTGGTATTTATTTATTATGAATAAATTAAATACAAGATATTAATTATATTAATTAAAGAATATTCCGAAGCCAATTTATGGCTAAAGGTGGCATAACTTATTTGTGTATAAGATACACTTGGATTGTGCAATTTAATTAATAAGATTACCATATATTAATATAAGATATTAATATATAAATATATATGGTTTACATGCATTGTGCTACATGTATATAAGATATACATGTGCACATTTGTGATAACTAGATATTTATATATAGATTTATGTGTTTGTAATATTTATAAGTGATATATATACACATGTGTAAATTGATTTATGGTAATGAAATAAAGATAGTCAATATTAGATATTAACAATATCTTGGAAATATTTAATATAAGATATTAAATTAAATGAGATAAATCAATCAATTATATTTTCCTTATTTTATTGGTTAAAGTTTTCCTTCCTACAAGCTACTTGGGGCGCCACCTTCACTATATATATGAGGGCTTGCCAAGCTCTTATGTACACCATTCTTCCAAGAGCAATTGTTCTTGTGAAAAATTGCAAGAACTCATAGTTCTTGTGTAAGAAAGAGGGGCTTCCTATAGTGAGTTTGTGAGGAGGAAAAAAAGTCCGGTCTAGCAACCGGGTTTTCCGATAGCAATCCATGGTGGGATTCCGCGGGCTGTTCGTGTGGACTAGCGGTAGAGGCCGAACACTTGGGCGGCTCCATGTTTGAACTACTCTCCCAGACGGTCAAAGCGTCGATCTTTTAGATCAACCAAGGTAACCGCCGTCTTTAGTTTATTCGTTTATTGCTTAAACGAAGTCGATCTTAGGTCGATAGGAAATAAAATTTTGAATTCATTGCGTTCCCGCGTAGATTTCTAACAAAGGTAGCGAGAGCGAGCTTGAGCTTAAGCAATAAGCGTGTTTTTGTGTAGTTAATTTTATCGTTTAAATCACGTAATTAAAAGATGATATATTTTGATTCGTAAAACGCGATACACGAAAAAAAAATTATTTTGTTATGTGTATTTTATGTTTCAATGTAGTTCATAGTTGTGATTGGTCGATAGATGCAATATTCAAATCACGATACGTTAAGTCGAGGTTGAGTGATGGATTCTCGGTGAACCCACTCTTCGTTAATTCGATGTGCTCGACTTTTTCGTCCCGTGATATTTATTGTGCATAGATATCTCGTTGTTTAGTCGTGTCATGGTTTAGGAAACCAACGACATCCCTTTTGATTACGAATCAAAAGGAAAGAAACAAAAGAGAGATTTAATTTTAATTTAATTTTAGAATAGTTCTAATTAATTAAAATTAAAATTAAAATCATTTAAAATTAATCGTTAATTTTATTTCGATTAAAATCATTTAATTAATTAAATGTTAATTAGTTAATTGATTGGATAAAATTATTTATAGATTAAATGTTAATTGATTAGTTAAGACGCAAGTAGTTAAATTTTAATTTTATCTTTTTCATAAGATTTAATTGTATGGATTAGATAGTGTAGATATAATATGATTATATGGACCTCGATTGATCATGGACTCGACCGATAGGATAAATGTGAATGATTTAATTTTACGTTGGTTTAAAAGTTGTCCTAGGCCGTTATGAAAAAAACGTGATCTAGTTTATTTTCTGCATTTATCCCATTCCGTTGGCTCCCCAGTGTGCGGCGGGTATATTAGATAAATTGAATGTAACAAGAATGGAGCAGAAGATGGAGACCAAAGAAAGACGAAAATGAAGATCCCATTGGAGAATGGAGCATTAAAGATCCTATTGGCGGTTGCAGCTACCCTTAGATTGTGACCCGCGGTTTCGTCAGTTTGTATTCGAAACCGCACCTAGGAAAAGTCCATGATCATACCGGTTACTTTACGCATTTATTTATTTTGTGCTTGTATTTATTTTATATGATACGATAGATGCATGACTAGGCACGATCTAGATAAATGTGTAGGATATATATCTATAGAGATAGATATAATTGATGAGACCGAAATTAAAATTAATTAAGTGAATTAATTTACTAAAAATACTTCCACAACAAAAATCAAGTCGAAATATTGTCTCCCAATATTATAACGACGGTGAAGAGCTGTGTTCGGATCCAACGATCGACCACCACCGGAGTTGACCTACCTCGGGTATATCGTCGTTATTGAGATATGATCGTATGAGATCTCGTGAATATTGGGTTATGACTTGACTAGAGTCTTTCGGTGATTGGCCACCGTCGGGGCCGTCGACTTTAGAGACAAGGGTTGACTAACACATAGTGATGTGTATCGCCAAAGAGTTGACTAGTCGACCACCGAGAATCACATAGAGATGTGAATGGTAAAGAGTTATCTACCTTTCAAAATTATCTTGGTTGATCGACCACCGCTTGGGAATCAAGGTAACTAGATTGGATCTCGACCACTAAAGAAATTTTGAAATATTCTTGAAAGTCAATTGGGAGTAGTTGACTAGTGGGAGCAAAATCATAAACCAAAAGACCATTTTTGATTTTGCGTGTATAAGCAAACAACACTCTTTTATTTTCATTTTTAATGTTGTAGTTAGCAAATTCTATATTTATGTTTTATTCTCGATTAGTAAAACCAAACATGATCATTACCTTTTTGAGAATCGTTCTCAAATATGGTTAAGTAGTTTTAATCCTTTTTAAATAAGCAATGACACGAGCAATCCCGTTATAGTAGTTAGAGACAAGGAGACTACATAATTGATGCAAGATACTCGAGACTTTAATTATTAAAGGAAAGCGAAGCTCATGATATTGGATACGATCCAAGATGATCATTCAGTCATACGATGACAAATAATTCAAACGTTGGATAATAATGACCACGTCTAATTTTGGAAAGGTTGTTTTCAAAATTAAAAGATTTAAGTATCGACTTAATTCTATCATTGCTTAAAGGTTAATTGAATAGTTAATGTTTTGAATGCAATTCAAAAGGTTAAATAAACTATTTAATGAATTTAGATTTTCTTTATGAAAGGAAATTGAAGACATGGTTCTTGTGATTTTTCTTAAGTCTTATGAAGACTACAATAAGAAACTTTTACAATTACTTAAAGGATTAAAAGGAAAGTTAGGACGTGTGCTTAAATAGAGAACTTATCGAAGTTTCTATTATAGGCAAGAGAGTTGAGATAAATCTTTCCAAATTAAAAGTCAACCCTAAGATATATGATACCTTACGAGTGTGATTAAATTAGAAGGATTGGATGACAAATATGGAAGGTGAAACAAACGTTGTGACACTTACCATATTCGGATCTAGTAAATCGAAAAGGAACCAAATAAATGTTATTATGTTCGGTTCTTATGAAGAACATACTTTCGGCTATTTATTAGGATTTGGTAGACATACTCAATTGTAAAGAATAAATGTTATTCCGATAAAGTTGGAGGGTCACTTTGAATCTAACATACTAGATTGATGTCACTATATAGTTGATATATGTGATGAGATCTCAACTAAATATTTGTATGGTCATTATTCTTGATTTGTGGTTGTTCTAGGCATAGTCTCTCCGGAAGGGAAGCGTGTAATTAAGCGTCATTACGATCTTTCTTTGAACCATATGATCATGAATCATGTGGGTATATACGTGCACTTTATCCAAAGAGGACTAAAGTACCTTTTTTAAGAAAAGGTTATGAAACCTAGAAGTTTGACTAGAGCCTAAACATACCGATGTTTGTTGGCTCATGATAGTTAATATCACAAATAATTGTTTGTTAATCTGTATGACTATTTTTAGAAATAGTTGAATGTACTCAGTGAAGTGCACAATTCAGAAAGCCCGAAAAGTTCGAGCTAGTACGAATATGAGATTGATGAGCTATTTAGGAATTAAT
Source organism: Gentiana macrophylla (assembly GCA_026214975.1). NCBI lineage: Eukaryota > Viridiplantae > Streptophyta > Magnoliopsida > Gentianales > Gentianaceae > Gentiana > Gentiana macrophylla. Next base: position 44,475,658 of record CM047809.1, read on the forward strand.
CTTCAATTGGATTGAAGTAATTAATACCTGAAGGGTGTTTCAGAAGTCGTCTGAAAGGAATAAGATTCTCCCTTGAAGGATACCATCTTTTGGATATGCAATTAGATTGTGTTCCCAAAATGGAAATAACACTTTATATGATAAAGGTGTGACGCAAGCCATGCGATGTATCCCTTACCCGTTTCGGGATAGTGCCCTTATACTTAACTTAGTTCCAAAGAATAAAGGTTGAATAAATTCCATATTAGATATGGAAGAGGATAATGTCGAATCTATCTTAACCGATGATTTGAATTTTTCATAGGAAAAGTCAGAAAGGCTTGGAGCCTAGTACGACATATGCAACTTTGTGGAATATCTTAGCAAGTACGCTAGATATTATTTACTTGTCTGCGGAGCAAAATGTTTGTCTCCAAACATGCTGTCTTCTAGAGGAAGTGTTTCTTCCAAAAGAAACAGTGGGAGTGAATCAGATCTCAAAAGAGTTTGAGAACCACAAAGATATATTCAACCAATGGAACATGAGCGGAGGCCAGATAAATGATGAGGTGTAGATCACCGCTCAGTGCACACAAAAAGTTCTGTAAGTCTGTGGATAACCTCAAGCCCAAAAGGGCTGCTGGTATGTTCATCTTGATGAATGTATATCTCACGACTTATGAAAGAATGTTTAAAAGGCAAGATTGAGAGATATGGCTAGGAGCCATAATATCTGAATTAGATTCCATCAGTGACAACCAGGTTGTGAACCTAGTCTGCCTTACCTAAGGAGTGTCCTGAAAGGTGACATGGATAGTAATACGATTACCATAAGGCTATAGTGAGGGTTTGAAGGGTATGGGGTGTAAACCTTGTAATTACCTTTATCTTTGCCAAATGAGCCTGATTCTAATCGAGATGATGCTTGTTATAACTTCGTATCATGGCTATATGATAGTGTTGAAGACGTTGGGCAAACAAACATGTTCATAGACGATAACATGATATGTGAGCCCACGAGATCCATTTATGGACTCAAACAAGTTTCTCTAGACAATTTCTTTGTTTGATAATCAAAAGAGTTTGATTTAGTCAAAAGAAGGATATGCCCAATGTGCAAGATGGATAGTGGGAGTGTGTTATGATTTTTGAGCATGGTATTAGATATCTATCTCGAGAATTGTCACCCCATGTCACAGTCAATTAATGTTTGGTAGTTCAAGGTCTTTGTGAAAGCACTTGGATTAGCAGTTCTTATTTTAGAAATAAGAATCTATAGTGATAAATTTAACTGCTATTAGATTATTGTTTACCTATATAGATGTGATGCTAAAAGAAGTTTAGCATAGATCGCAAGATCTATCTATGTTAGGACATTGGTCCTAAAGATAAGGTGAAAGATGATGCTTATGGAAGGTTTCCTCCGCCACTGCGATAGGAACCATCTTATAGGTGATGCCGGATGTTCATAGTCCATGAATAGTCATGAGCAAGTATGAAAGTAAATCTGGTGAATGTCGAGAATATCCTTGAACAAGTTGAGGAAAGTTTCCTAGTTTATTGAAACTTGGAATTAAATAAACGTAGATATACAGAGGCGTATATCCCGAGTCTTATGAAGGCGAGTGGGAGCTACAATGCTGGTTTGCAGTCCTTGATTAAGTGATACGATGAGCTTTGGAAATGTTCTAGCCTATGGGTCACTTTGTAACTCTACAACTTAGCCAAAACACAAGTAGTGCCTTAGAGGCGCGTGAGGGAGCGATACATGGATCTAGAAGGTTCATTCATGAACCTTATACGGTTCTTCCACCTTTTACAGATAAATGATATAGTAAGTGGATTCATTGCTTGAAGCAAGGACCAGGGGTCTCGCCGAGATTCGTGTGTGTGTTGAGGCGGTTCCTTTGACTTGATCATATGGAACATGATATGAAGATAGTCTGAGTCCCCACGGATAGCGATCCGTTTATGGCTAGGGCTGGTTGTGAGTATTGCATGAGATTCTTGTGTTTCAACATGGTCTTGTGTGTGCGAGTGATTGGTTTTAGGCCAAGTGGGAGATTGTTGAAATAGTGTCCTAAACCCAATCGGGTTGGACCGGATCCGACCGGTCGGATCATTTCTACTATTTCTTTATGTTTATACATATATTAAATGGCTTTTCTCATTTGTCATATATATGTTCTTTTAAAGAACCGATTATGAATTGTTATATGATAACGTCCTTAGTATTAAATCGTGATAGAGAAACCATGATAGGCGATTATGGTTGATGAAATCTCTAATCACTTTAATAAGTTTGATACTTAAATGTCTCTAGGCGATGTACTATTAAACAGGGCATTGATAGTATAAACAGACTAGCACGTATTAGATGTCTTCATGCTTTAGGGCGTGGATAGATCTCGCTCTATCGAAGTGTAGAGACACTTGGGTATGACGTGGGCGTGTATTAGAGAATGCGTCGTTAGGATCGACCCACTTACACGAGATAAGTGTCACACTATGTGGCGGTTGTGTAATTATCCTTAAGACCGAGTCTTCATGGCATCACGGTGTGGATTGTCATGCTTTGACACTATTGAGGTTTCCCAGCCACGGGCGATCATGCGGTAGTGATTGGGTATAATCTTTGAAGCATCGCGGAGTATACATGATTGGTCGTCCGGGAATCGCGTATCCTATGATTGGGATCGAATATCCGAAATGGCCTTCTTATAAGGAAATGTCTTACTCTCGTGAATCTTTGCAAAGTGGGAGTAAATGTGTTACTTCGAGAGAGCATGATATCCAGATTATAAGATACGGTCGTTGATGTTTTGACACTCGACTAACGACCGTATGGATATTATTACAAATGATAGGATTGTAAGTTACACGGTAATCGCTTTTCACATGAAAGGTAGTAGTCATTGCATTTGACTCTTCCGATGATTGGGGGTCACGGTGTGTTGCTAGACGCTATCCCGTGATCGTTAGGCATGAAGGGCATTTTCGTAATTTGCACTTTGTGTCTACGGCCAACATATTCGGAAGCCTATCGGGTCACACACATAAGAACATCTAGCCGGATTAAAATATGGTTATAGATGATAACCAAATAAGGAAAGTTTATCTCGAGACTATAAAGGTTATAGTGGTAAATTAATATGGTGGTATTTATTTATTATGAATAAATTAAATACAAGATATTAATTATATTAATTAAAGAATATTCCGGAAGCCAATTTATGGCTAAAGGTGGCGCAACTTATTTGTGTATAAGATACACTTGGATTGTGCAATTTAATTAATAAGATTACCATACATTAATATAAGATATTAATATATAAATATATATGGTTACATGCGTGTGCTACATGTATATAAGATATACATGTGCACATTTGTGATAGCTAGATATTTATATATAGATTTATGTGTTTGTAATATATATAAGTGATATATATACACATGTGTAAATTGATTTATGGTAATGAAATAAAGATAGTCAATATTAGATATTAACAATATCTTGGAAATATTTAATATAAGATATTAAATTAAATGAGATAAATCAATCAATTATATTTTCCTTATTTTATTGGTTAAAGGTTTTCCTTCCTACAAGCTACTTGGGCGCCACCACCTTCACTATATATATGAGGGCTTGCCAAGCTCTTATGTACACCATTCTTCCAAGAGCAATTGTTCTTGTGAAAAATTGCAAGAACTCATAGTTTTGTGTAAGAAAGAGGGGCTTCCTATAGTGAGTTTGTGAGGAGGAAAAAAGTCCGGTCTAGCAACCGGGTTTTCCGATAGCAATCCATGGTGGGATTCCGGCGGGGCTGTTCGTGTGGACTAAGCGGTAGAGGCCGAACACTTGGGCGGCTCCATGTCGAACTACTCTCCTAGACGGTCAAAGCGTCGATCTTTTAGATCAACCAAGGTAACCGCCGTCTTTAGTTTATTCGTTTATTGCTTAAACGAAGTCGATCTTAGTCGATAGAAATAAATTTTTGAATTCAGCTGCGTTCGCGTAGATTTCCTAACAAAGGGTAGCAGAGCGAGCTTGAGCTTAAGCAATAAGCGTGTTTTTGTGTAGTTAATTTTATCGTTTAAATCACGTAATTAAAAGATGATATATTTTGATTCGTAAACGATACACGAAAAAAGAAATTATTTTGTTATGTGTATTTTATGTTTCAATGTAGTTCATAGTTGTGATTGGTCGATAGATGCAAGATTCAAATCACGATACGTTAAGTCGAGGTTGAGTGATGGATTCTCGGTGAACCCACTCTTCGTTAATTCGATGTGCTCGACTTTTTCGTCCCGTGATATTTATTGTGCATAGATATCTCGTTGTTTAGTCGTGTCATGGTTTAGAAACCAACGACATCCTTTTGATTACGAATCAAAAGGAAAGAAACAAAAGAGAGATTTAATTTTAATTTAATTTTAGAATAGTTCTAATTAATTAAAATTAAAATTAAAATCATTTAAAATTAATCGTTAATTTTATTTCGATTAAAATCATTTAATTAATTAAATGTTAATTAGTTAATTGATTGGATAAAATTATTTATAGATTAAATGTTAATTGATTAGTTAAGACGCAAGTAGTTAAATTTTAATTTTATCTTTTTCATAAGATTTAATTGTACGGATTAGATAGTGTAGATATAATATGATTATATGGACCCCGATTGATCATGGACTCGACCGATAGGATAAATGTGAATGATTTAATTTTCTGTTGGTTTAAAAGTTGTCCTAGGCCGTTATGAAAACGTGACCTAGTTTATTTTCTCGCATTTATCCCATTCCCGTTGGCTCCCCGTGTGTGCGGCGGGTATATTAGATAGAATTGAATGTAACAAGAATGGAGCGGAAGATGGAGACCAAAGAAAGACGAAAATGAAGATCCCATTGGAGAATGGAGCATTAAAGATCCTATTGGCGGTTGCAAACTACCCTTAGATTGTGACCAGCGGTTTTACGCTCGGTTTGTATTCAAACCGCACTCTAGAAAAAGTCCATGATCATACCGGTTACTTTACGCATTTATTTATTTTGTGCTTGTATTTATTTTATATGATACGATAGATGCATGACTAGGCACGATCTAGATAAATGTGTAGGATATATATCTATAGAGATAGATATAATTGATGAGACCGAAATTAAAATTAATTAAGTGAATTAATTTACTGAAAAATACTTCCACAACAAAAATCAAGTCGAAATATTGTCTCCCAATATTATAACGACGGTGAAGAGCCTGTGTTCGGATCCAACTGATCGACCACCGCCGGGAGTTGACCTACCTCGGGTATATCGTCATTATTGAGATATGATCGTATGAGATCTCGTGAATATTGGGTTATGACTTGACTAGAGTCTTTCGGTGATTGGCCACCGTCGGGCCGCCTCGACTTTAGAGACAAGGGGTTGACTAACACATAGTGATGTGTATCGCCAAAGAGTTGACTAGTCACCACCGAGAATCACATAGAGATGTGAATGGTAAAAGAGTTATCTACCTTTCAAATTATCTTGGTTGATCGACCACCGCCGGGAATCATTAGGTTTTATGCCCGAAAGACAATTTGTAATTGTTTTATTTAAATAAATGATGTAATTTATTTCATCTTATTTATTCGCATTTATTGCCAATATATATACACTACTGAAAACCCTAAGTATATTGATTATGTAATCACAACTCGGTGTATGGCTATACACACGAGGATTGAGTTTGTGAAATATACTTAAAATTAACTTAGTCCGTAGCGCGTTATTAATCGGAGTACGGGTCTCTAGATTAATTTGCTATTAATGCGCCTGAAACACTTTACGGTGTGACATTTTATCCGGATTGCTCGGTAATAGGTACCTAGTGGGGCATTTATATATGATGATAATCATATAGAAATTTGGACCGATTTGATTTGAGTTCTCGATATAATTCCGTGATCGAGAAGTCTTATCGAATCACAAGATGATCATATATGGATTAATCAATCTCCGAGGTGATCACTGCATAACCGCTTAGACCAGGTGGAGTTTGATGTGTTAGTAAGGATCACTTCGCAGAATGTGGTCCAACACTTCTCGTTGGCTCTATTCGGAATGAGTGAGTGGTCTCGTGTTATCACAGATATGGAATCCATTCCTTCCTCGAAGTAGACAGACGCCTCCTTTATTTGTTAACCCTAAAAGCGATCGATGGGCCCGGTTCATATTATATTGGTTATGAACTAATTGATCACTAGGGGTTAATGATAAATAAGGATAATATGTTTTAGAGAAGGGTTTGCGGAAATATCCCGAATCGAGTGAATAATCTATGGAGGATTTATCCGTATGTAATGATTATATCAAGGGGCGATTTCGACTCATAAATTGAGTGTAAGTTATCTATATTCGATAGAGTTCAATTTCGGGTTTATGGTGGTGTAATCCCGAATTAATAGGTTGGATATAATTATTCTGTCTGATTTAATAATTTTATCTAATTTATTGTAACTACTTGAATATGGGTCCATGGTCCCCGACGTGGCTCCTAATATAGCATATAGGTTTCTCGTCGTTGCACCTCAATTATAATTAAATAGTGGATTGGACTATTTAATTTGATATGTGGATTAATTGTTTAGTTGGACTAAATAATTAAATACACGGAAAAGACATTTTAAGTGGACTCGACCGAATTGGTGTGTTGACCAATTTTGACCCAATTGGTCAAAAAGAATAAAAAGGTGCGTGACCTTGATTTGATTAAAAGGGGCGCATGGTTTTATTGTTTAATTATTAAGGAATTTGTTTTCTTGGATAATTATTTGACATGTGATTAAATTATTTATGTGTTAAATAATTTAAGGAAAAGAATATCTTTTATATATCCTTATTTATTTTGGAATATCTTAGATATATCTTTTTAATAAAAGGATTATTATAATTGATTTTGTATTAATTATTAATCCTTGAGGCTAAGTTTCACTCTCCTATATAAAGAGAGTTCTCCTGCCTTTGAAGATGATCACATACACGCCATTATCATAAGGAAAAGGCTTAGAATTTTCGCCGCTTTTCTTTGATTTAGAGTTGGAATAATCTTCGGGATTATTCCGGTAGCATATCAAGGAGGTCCGGCGGCGGGAAACACCATCCACTTGGTGTTGCTGGGAGACACACGTTGGAAGACGGTGGCTGCTCAATCACGTGTTCAAGGAGCCTTTTTGATCTTGGAGTTAAGCACCATAAAAAGGTAGGCTCCTAAACCCCCTTGTAGAATTAGATCTTTAACTATGTTCTTTGTTTCGTTTAGATCTAGATCTTATGCCTTCCGCTGCGTAATCGGGTCAATCCATGATTGATCCGACGATATTACATCTAACAAGTGGTATCGGAGCCTTTGATCTAACGATCAAAGAATATGAGTTTTAGATCTAGGAGTGGAAAAACATGTTTTAGGTGTTTTATTTCGTTTTTTTTTTTTGGTTAAATTCGAAATTTATTCATGTTGTATGCTTGTGAATGTTGTGGTTGAAGAGATGGATTGGGGTTGGTATTGTTTACCCGTAGATCTATTTTGTAGCTCCTTTGTTTAGTAACAATTGAAGTAGGAATTGTATTTTTTTATGTCAATTTCAAATTCAATATAAAAGTAGCATCTTTTATTGTAATTTTGTTATTCGGGCTCGAAAAGATGAAGATCTTGCTGAAAAGATGAAGATCGAGGCGAAAACCCAGGGTATGAACGAGGAGAAACGGTTTAAATTTTTTTAAAAAACTGCTAGGACTTTCTCACGACGCTGAAAGCGTCGCTATAAGTCCTGTTTATAAAATTGCATGCGGCTAGGTATAAAGCTTGCGGCTGTGTCACAAAAAAAAAAAAAAAAAAAAAAAAATAACCTAATTTTTTTTATAAAAGGCTGCTGTATGGCAAAATAAAAAATAAAAATAAAAATAAAAAAAAAATTTCATTTTTCTGGGATTTTTTTTTTGTAACAGCCGAAAGAAAAATAAATAAATAAAAAAAAAAAGTTTTTTTTGGCAGCCGCATGTAATAACACAAAAAAAAAAAAAAAAAAAATTTGATTAATTATAATAAATTGGTTTTATTTAATTAAAAAAGGCCTTTCTCCTCTCGGGTGTTCGTGGTTCGTGATCCGGCGGTTCGAGTTCAAGATTTGAAGATCAAGACTCGAAGACATAGATTAAGTTTTATTTTTCCTTAAAAAAAATAGTTAGTCGGAAGTACCAAATCATTCCATCTCGGTGTTTACTTTTCGGTATAATTTTGTGTTTGATCAAGATTACGTGCTTAAAACCGGAAAATTGCCATGACTTGCATCTTCATGATTCCACTCCAATGCATACATGTAGCTAGTTTATTTCGAATAAATTAGGCATGTGTAACTCGAATAATTAGTATGAATGCTTATTAATTTAATATGTGGTAGTTAAATAATAAGTAGCTAATTATAAAAACCGAGGACCCGGGTTTATGTCAATCGTTTACGATTTTAGTGATGGATTCTCGGTGAATCCCACTTGGATAAATCGTTGAGCTTTTCGGTGATGGCTTCTCAGTGAACCCACCTTAAACTAAAACGAGATTACGCTTTGGGTGACAATTTAGAAATCGGAGAATCTTAGTACATGGGTTCGGAAATGGTCTAACCATGGTTGGGCGAGTTCAACCGAGCTTCGGCTCAATCGACTCCCCTCCACGTGTGATGTACGTTACAGCAGTTCGATAGGACTTAGCATAGCCGATAAGCCTTCGGGCTAAACGGGGCTTCTCCTGCCGGATTGGCCTGAACTGTCACATATGTTCCAACGAATAAGACGGCGTAGGCTTGCCTACATAACCGACCCTATTCGGAGTACTTTGATTTATTGTTTCTTATTGTCAAGGCCAAAACCGTAATTAGTAAACCCACCACTTTTTCAAAATATTGAGTGGGAGCGGGGAAGGCGACAGCCAACCCCACGGCCTCTACTATAAATGCAAGCACGTGAGAGAAGGGTGACACCTCGAGCCGCTTTGATTCCGGCCCCCTGCGGGTGGTGTTCACCCCTATCAAAATTCAAGGCTTGGTTTCCGAAAGGATAGGATTTCGGGTACTCGTTGAGTCATCGACCGACCTGTGCGCGCGCACACTCGGGGCGTACTTTGAGATCTGATATAGTAGGTCACACTCTTTATGGATATTTTCGAAATATCTAGGCTAGAAAAAGGAAGGTAATCAGTGATTAAGGTCCGGGATGTCTGATTCCCGTGAGATGTTTGATTCTCGAAGATTAATCACTGAGAGACATTGTCTCAGTTTAAATCGTCACCTCTTTGGTGACCTGCGCGCGGCTCACGGGTGTGAGATTAAATCCTTGGAATGGTAGGATAGACTTTATATAGTTTATTATTCCTAAAATAAAAATATAGTAGTGTATATTTGATTAAGTTTCTGTCATTTTATTTACAGCAACATGTCTTCGCAAATTCAAACTTTACTGAATGATAAGCTTAATGGCGACAATTTTACTAAGTGGAAAAGTAACGTAAACGTGGTGCTCGTATTTGAGAATGCACAGTTTGTTTTGACTGAGGAGTGCCTGTTCTACCCTCAAAATCCGCTTTAAACGCATTTGCGATCAACATCAAAAATGGCAAGAGGCGAATAATAAGGCAAGAGGCATCTTCTTAGCCTCCGTGTCGGATGTCATTCGGAGCAAGATTGAGGGTTTTAATACTGCACGAGAAATCTTGCAGCATTTAACCACCATGTTTGGCAAACCGTCTGATCAAGCAAGACACGAGGCCGTGAGAAGGCGTCAAATGCCAAGATGAGGCGGGTCGATCGGTTCTCGTCATGTGATGAACATGATTAGTTACTTTACCGATGCAAAGAACTCATGGTGCGATTATAGACGATGCTACCCAAGTGTCGGTGATTCTCGAATCTCGACATCCGATTTCCGACGCTCAGACCAAATATGTCATGTCTAAGGCTCACCTTTCCATGACGGAGTTGATCAATGAACTCCAAGTCTATGAGGGTCTTTCTTCGAAAGATAAAACCCAAGAGCAGGAAAAGAAGGCTGAGGCCAATGTGGTCTCAGCCAAGGCGTCTAAGTCAAACCAACAGGGTAAACAAAAGAATAAGAAACAAACTGCGCCGGCGCCTAAACCTATGAAGAAGAAGGCTAAGCCAAGTAAACCATCCAAGCCCAAGGGCAAGTGTCATTCTCAATGAATGAGATAGGCACTCAAGCGTAAATCCTTCGCCCGTATATCTCAAAGATGTAAAGTGGGGGAAGGTTAAGGCTAGCAATGGGAAAGATAAGAAAGGTAATCTGAATTACTTGTCTTGGAATCTTTCAATGTAGCTAAAGATGTATCAATTTGGATCTTTGGATACTTGGAGCTACTAACCATGTATGTTCTTCTTTGCATCCTTAGTTCATATGAGGAGCTAGAGGAAGGAGCTCAAGTTATGAGAGTCGGCACCGGGCGTTAGTTTCAAAGAAAAGCAAAAGGAGAGCGTGGTTTTACATTTTGGAAATAAAGTTTTACATTTAGACAATGTTTATTTCATTCCAAATTTTCAGTAGAAATTTAATTTCAGATTCTCGCTTTGAAAGACCAGTTGTACTGCTTTCTTTTATGAATAATGAGTTTACTATTTCAAAGAATGGTTTTACTTTGTGTACTACTGTATTAGAAAACGGATTGTATTTCATTAAACCCACACAAGCTCCCCTGTTAAATACTGAAATGTTTAAAGTAGCACATAAAAAATCTGCTAAAAGGAAGAAAATTTCTCATAAAGAAGATAGTACATATCTTTGGCACCTTAGGCTAGGTCACATTTCCTTGGAAAGACTCAAACGAATGGCTAAGGGTGATACCTTAAAAGAGTTATCTGTTGACTCATTGCCCGTCTGCGAATCTTGCCTGGAAGGAAAAATGACTAAGCGTCCCTTCGTCAAAAGGAATAGGGCCAAAGAACCTCTAGAGTTAGTACATTCGACACTTTTTGTGGTCCGATGAATGTACAAGCTAGAGGCGGATTCGAGTATTTTGTTACTTTCATCGACGACTACTCGAGGTTCGGATATGTTTATCTCACGATCGAAAATCCGAGACTTTTGGTAAGTTTAAGGAATTTCAAGCGAAGCGAAGGCGATTGGGCAAGTCTTTGAAATGCCTTCGCTCGATCGCGGAGGAGAGTACTTAGATATCGAGTTCATCGACTACCTACTTGAACATGGGATCTGCTCCCAACGTTCGCGCCTAGGACACCTCGGCAAAAATGGAGTTGCTTTGAAAGGAGAAATAGAACATTGATTGACATGGTCGATCAATGATGAGCTACGCCGCTACCGATATCCTTTTGGGGATATGCTCTAGAAGCGGCCGGTACACATATTGAATGTGGTTCCGTCTCTAAGTCATCACAAGAAGACACCCTTGGAACTTTGGAAGGGACGTGGCGAAAGCATACGCTACTTTCGAATTTGGGGTTGTCTGCACATTTACTAGTGGACAAGACTACAAAACTACAAAAGCGTACGTCGAAAGTATGTCTGTTTGTGGGTTACCCCAAGGGAACACGTGGAGGTCTGTTTTACGATCCGGAAGATAACAAGGTAATAGTTTCCACTAACGCCACATTTTTGGAGGATCGAGATATGATGTACTTCAAGCCTCAAGTAAAGTCGATTGAGGAGTTACTTTACGAGGTCGGACCACAAGTGCCACCTAGTGTCACCAGTAGGCAACACTACGAATGCAACAAATACCCCTAATCCTAATCCACCCAGACGTCTCGAGAGAGTGGTTCGCCACCAAATCGGTATGGACAATCGTGAGGCGAACGTGCCGTCTCGATGGTGTGGAAGATGATCCAGTGTCCTTCGCAAGGCCATGGAGGATCGTGACAAGGATCTATGGGTTGACGCGATGAATCAAGAGATAGAGTCTATGTACTCTAACTCGCCTGAAACTTGTAGATTGCCCCGAAGGGGTAAAACCCATAGGGAGCAAGTGGCTCTACAAGAGGAAGCGAGGAGTTGATGGTAAGGTGCAAACCTTTAAAGCACGGCTTGTAGCTAAGGGCTACACACAGAGAGAGGGTATAGACTACGAAGAGACCTTCTCCCCTGTGGCCATGCTTAAATCCATCCGGATCCTCCTTTCTATTGCTGCATGCCTAGATTATGAAATCTGGCAAATGGATGCCAAGACAAATAGTTTCTTAACGGCTTTCGACTAGGAAATCTATATGCAAAGAACTGTAAGGATACATCGAGGAAGTCCAAGAGCACAAAGTGTGCAAGTTGCTGAGATCCATTTATGGGTTGAAACAAGCATCTCGGTCTTGGAATCATAGATTTGATGACACCATTAAGTCATATGATTTCGAACAAAATCCTGATGAACCTTGTGTATACAAGAAAGTCATCAAGGATAAGGTTGCGTTCTAGTGTTGTAATGTAGATGACATTCTCTCGATTGGAAACGATAAGGGGATGTTGTCGGACGTTAAAATTTGGTTGGCCACCAATTCCAAATGAAAGATTTGGGAGAGGCGAATTATGTTCTCGGGATCCAATTAATACGGGATCGTAAGAACAAGATGTTAGCTCTTTCACAAGCCACTTACATTGATAAGGTGATGGCTAGATATATAGCGACGGACGCAAAGAAGGGTTACCTACCAACTCGCCACGGCGTCCATCTCTAAGACTCGAGTCCTCGGACTCACGAGAAAACAGAGGCTATGCAAAGAGTGCCTTATGCTTGGTCGTAGGTAGTCTAATGTACGCTATGTCGTGGCACTAGACCTCGACATCCGTTATGGCGTTGGACTCGCAATCGTTATCGCCTAATCCAGCAATGAGCATTGGATTGCAGAAAGAACCTCTTAAAGTACTTGAAGAGGACTAGGAATTATATGTTTGGTATATTCGGTGCAAACCTGGATGTACAGTACACTACACTCGACTGACTTCCAATGATAGAGATGATTTCAAATCTACCTCAGGCTCAAGTGTTTACCATTGGTGGTGGTGCGATCATTTGGAGAAGCGTCAAGCAATCCAAAGACGGCTGATTCTACTATGGAAGCCGAATACATAGCGGCCTCGAGGCACTGCTAAGGAAGCATTTGGCTCGAAAAGTTCTGAGTGGTTTAGGGGTCTCTCCAAATCACAACGATCCGATCACTCTCTATTGTGACAACAATGGGGCAAGATCAAATTCAAGGAACCCCGTAGTCACCGCAAGTCGAAGCATATCGAGCGAAAGTACCATTTAATCAGAGAGATAGTCCAAAGAGGTGACATTTCCGTCAAGAAAATCGCCTCTGTGACAACCCCGCCGATCCTTTCACTAAGACATTGCCGTTAAAGTCTTCAACCGCATTTGGAAACTATTGGTATTAGGGACATGACTTATTTGCTTTAGAGCAAGTGGGAGTTGTATTGCTGTAATATAGATATAGGGTGTGCTCTAAAACAATTAATCCACTTGCCTTTCGTGCAAGTGGGAGATTGTTAGGTTTTATGCCCGAAAGACAATTTGTAATTGTTTTATTTAAATAAATGACAGAATTTATTTCATCTTATTTATTCGCATTTATTGCCAATATATATACACTACAGAAAACCCTAAGTATATTGATTATGTAATCACAACTCAGTGTATGGCTATACACACGAGGATTGAGTTTGTGAAATATACTTAAAATTAACTTAGTCCGTAGCGTTTATTAATCGGAGTACGGGTCTCTAGATTAATTTGCTATTAATGCGCCCAGAACACTTTACGGTGTGACAGTCTTATCCGGACTGTCGGTAATAGGGTACCTAGTGGGGCATTTATATATGATGATAATCATATAGGGCTGGACCGATTTGATTTGAGTTCTCGATATAATTCCGTGATCGAGAAGTCTTATCGAATCACAAGATGATCATATATGGATTAATCTGAATCCTGAGGTGATCACAGACAACTGCTTAGACCAGGGTGGAGTTTGATGTGTTAGTAAGGATCACTTCGCAGAATGTGGTCCAACACTTCTCGTTGGCTCTATTCTGGAATGAGTGAGTGGTCTGTGTTATCACAGATATGGAATCCATTCCTTCCCTCGGAAGTAGACAGACAGTTCCCTTATTTGTTAACCCTAGAAACTGATCGATGGGCCCAGTTCATATTATATTGGTTATGAACTAATTGATCACTAGGGGGTTAATGATAAATAAGGATAATATGTTTTAGAAGGGTTTTGGAAATATCCCGAATCGAAGTGAACAGTCTATGGAGGATTTATCCGTATGTAATGATTATATCAGTGGACGATTTCGACTCATAAATTGAGTGTAAGTTATCTATATTCGATAGAGTTCAATTTCGGGTTTATGGTGGTGTAATCCCGGAATTAATAGGTTGGATATAATTATTCTGTCTGACGAATAATTTTATCTAATTTATTGTAACTCTTGAATATGGGTCCATGGTCCCCGACGTGGCTCCTAATATAGCATATAGGTTTCTCGTCGTTGCACTCTCAATTATAATTAAATAGTGGATTGACTATTTAATTTGATATGTGGATTAATTGTTTAGTTGGACTAAATAATTAAATACACGGAAAAGACATTTTTCGTGGACTCGACCCGAATTGGTGTGTTGACCAATTTTGACCCAATTGGTCAAAAAGAATAAAAAGGTGCGTGACCTTGATTTGATTAAAAAGGGGCGCATGGTTTTATTGTTTAATTATTAAGGAATTTGTTTTCTTGGATAATTATTTGACATGTGATTAAATTATTTATGTGTTAAATAATTTAAGGAAAAGAATATCTTTTATATATCCTTATTTATTTTGGAATATCTTAGATATATCTTTTTAATAAAAGGATTATTATAATTGATTTTGTATTAATTATTAATCCTTGGAGGCTAAGTTTCACTCTCCTATATAAAGAGAGTTCTCCCAAGCCTTTGAAGATGATCACATACACGCCATTATCATAAGGAAAAGGCTTAGAATTTTCGCCGCTTTTCTTTGGGTTTAGAGTTGGAATAATCTTCGGATTATTCCGGTAGCATATCAAGGAGGTCCGGCGGGGGAAACACCATCCACTTGGTGTTGCTTGGGAGACACACGTTGGAAGACGGTGGTCGCTCAATCACGTGTTCAAGGAGCCTTTTGATCTTGGAGTTAAGCACCATAAAAGGTAGGCTCCTAAACCCCTTGTAGAATTAGATCTTTAACTATGTTCTTTGTTTCGCTTAGATCTAGATCTTATGCCTTCACTAATCGTAATCGGGTCAATCCATGATTGATCCGACGATATTACATCTAATGTAATCAAGGTAACTAGATTGGATCTCAAATACTAAAGAAATTTTGAAATATTCTTGAAAGTCAATTGGGAGTAGTTGACTAGTGGGAGCAAAATCATAAACCAAAAGACCATTTTTGATTTTATGTGTATAAGCAAACAACACTCTTTTATTTTCATTTTTAATGTTGTAGTTAGCAAATTCTATATTTATGTTTTATTCTCGATTAGTAAAACCAAACATGATCAAGTACCTTTTGAGAATCGTTCTCAAATATGGTTAAGTAGTTTTAATCCTTTTAAAATAAGCAATGACACGAGCAATCCCGTTATAGTAGTTAGAGACAAGGAGACTACATAATTGATGCAGTACTCCGAGACTTTAATTATTAAAGGAAAGCGGAAGCTCATGATATTGGATACGATCCAAGATGATCATTCATTCATACGATGACAAATAATTCAAACGTTGGATAATAATGACCACGTCTAATTTTGGAAAGGTTGTTTTCAAAATTAAAAGATTTAAGTATCGACTTAATTCTATCATTGCTTAAAGGTTAATTGAATAGTTAATGTTTTGAATGCAATTCAAAAGGTTAAATAAACTATTTAATGAATTTAGATTTTCTTTATGAAAGGAAATTGAAGACATGGTTCTTGTGATATTTCTTAAGTCTTATGAAGACTACAATAAGAAACTTTTACAAGTACTTAAAGGATTAAAAGGAAAGTTAGGGCGTGTGCTTAAATAGAGAACTTATCGAAGTTTCTATTATAGGCAAGAGAGTTGAGATAAATCTTTCCAAATTAAAAGTCAACCCTAAGATATATGATACCTTACGAGTGTGATTAAATTAGAAGGATTGGATGACAAATATGGAAGGTGAAACAAACGTTGTGACACTTACCATATTCTGGATCTAGTAAACTGAAAAGGGAACCAAATAAATGTTATTATGTTCCGGTTCTTATGAAGAACATACTTTCAGTTATTTATTAGGATTTGGTAGACATACTCAATTGTAAAGAATAAATGTTATTCCGATAAAGTTGGAGGGTCACTGAATCTAACATACTAGATTGATGTCACTATATAGTTGATATATGTGATGAGATCTCAACTAAATATTTGTATGGCTGTTATTCTTGATTTGTGGTTGTTCTAGGCATAGTCTCTCTGGAAGGGAAGCGTGTAATTAAGCGTCCATTCGATGTCACTTTGAACCATATGATCATGAATCATGTGGGTTATACGTACCTTATCCAAAGAGGACTAAAGTACCCTTTTAAGAAAAGGTTATGAAACCTAGAAGTTTGACTAGAGCCTAAACATACCGATGTTTGTTGGCTCATGATAGTTAATATCACAAATAATTGTTTGTTAATCTGTGATGACTATTTTTAGAAATAGTTGAATGTACTCATGAAGTGCACAATTCGTAAAGCCCGAAAAGTTCGAGCTAGTACTTAATATGAGATTGATGAGCTATTTAGGAATTAATCTTCAATTGGATTGAAGTAATTAATACTCAAGGGTGTTTCGTAAGTCTTCGAAAGGAATAAGATTCTCCTTGAAGGATACCATCTTTTGGATATGCAATTAGATTGTGTTCCCAAAATGGAAATAACACTTTATATGATAAAGGTGTGACGCAAGCCATGCGATGTATCCCTTACCCGCTTCGGGATAGTGCCTTTATACTTAACTTAGTTCCAAAGAATAAAGGTTGAATAAATTCCATATTAGATATGGAAGAGGATAATGTCGAATCTATCTTAACCGATGATTTGAATTTTTCATAGAAAAGTCGTAAAGGCTTGGAGCCTAGTACGACATATGCAACTTTGTGGAATATCTTAGCAAGTACGCTAGATATTATTTACTTGTTCATGGAGCAAAATGTTTGTCTCCAAACATGTCTTTGTCTTCTAGAGGAAGTGTTTCTTCCAAAAGAAACAGTGGGAGTGAATCAGATCTCAAAAGAGTTTGAGAACCACAAAGATATATTCAACCAATGGAACGTGAGCAGACGCCGCATAGCGATGAGGTGTAGATCACTGCTCAGTGCACACAAAAGTTCTGTAAGTCTGTGGATAACCTCAAGCCCAAAAGGGCTGCTGGTATGTTCATCTTGATGAATGTATATATCACGACTTATGAAAGAATGTTTAAAAGGCAAGATTGAGAGATATGGCTAGGAGCCATAATATCTGAATTAGATTCCATCAGTGACAACCAGGTTGTGAACCTAGTCTGTCTTACCTAAGGGAGTGTCCTCGAAAGGTCGACATGGATAGTAATACGATTACCATAAGGCTATAGTGAGGGCTGAAGGGTATGGGGTGTAAACCTTGTAATTACCTTTATGCTGCCAGCTGAGCCCAGTTCTAATCAGATGATGCTTGTTATAACTTCGTATCATGGCTATATGATAGTGTTGAAGACGTTGGGCAAACAGCTCGATGTTCATAGACGATAACATGATATGTGAGCCCACGAGATCCATTTATGGACTCAAACAAGTTTCTCTAGACAATTTCTTTGTTTGATAATCAAAAGAGTTTGATTTAGTCAAAAGAAGGATATGCCCAATGTGCAAGATGGATAGTGGGAGTGTGTTATGATTTTTGAGCATGGTATTAGATATCTATCTCGAGAATTGTCACCCCATGTCACAGTCAATTAATGTTTGGTAGTTCAAGGTCTTTGTGAAAGCACTTGGATTAGCAGTTCTTATTTTAGAAATAAGAATCTATAGTGATAAATTTAACTGCTATTAGATTATTGTTTACCTATATAGATGTGATGCTAAAAGAAGTTTAGCATAGATCGCAAGATCTATCTATGTTAGGACATTGGTCCTAAAGATAAGGTGAAAGATGATGCTTATGGAAGGTTTCCTCCGCCACTGCGATAGGAACCATCTTATAGGTGATGCCGGATGTTCATAGTCCATGAATAGTCATGAGCAAGTATGAAAGTAAATCTGGTGAATGTCGAGAATATCCTTGAACAAGTTGAGGAAAGTTTCCTAGTTTATTGAAACTTGGAATTAAATAAACATAGATATACTGAGGCGTATATCCCGAGTCTTATGAAGGCGAGTGGGAGCTACAATGCTGGTTTTGCAATCTACTGATTAAGTGATACAAAGTGAGTGGAAATGTTCTAGCCTATGGGTCATCAGAAACTCTACAACTTAGCCAAAACACACACGAGTGCCTTAGTAGGCTAGCCGAGCAAATACATGGATCTGAAGGTTCATTCATGAACCTTATACGGTTCTTCCACCTTTCTCAGATAGCCGATATAGTAAGTGGATTCATTGCTTGAAGCAAGGACCAGTGGTCTCGCCGAGATTCGTGTGTGTGTTGAGGCGCCTTTTGACTTGATCATATGGAACATGATATGAAGATAGTCTCGAGTCCCCACGGATAGCGATCCGCTTATGGCTAGTGGTTGGTTGTGAGTATTGCATGAGATTCTTGTGTTTCAACATGGTCTCTTGTGTGTGCGAGTGATTGGTTTTAGGCCAAGTGGGAGATTGTTGAAATAGTGTCCTAAACCCAATCGGGTTGGACCGGATCCGACCGGTCGGATCATTTCTACTATTTCTTTATGTTTATACATATATTAAATGGCTTTTCATTTGTCATATATATGTTCTTTTAAAGAACCAGATTATGAATTGTTATATGATAACGCCCTTAGTATTAAATCGTGATAGAGAAACCATGATAGGCGATTATGGTTGATGAAATCTCTAATCACTTTAATAAGTTTGATACTTAAATGTCTCTAGGCCGATGTACTATTAAACAGGGGCATTGATAGTATAAACAGACTAGCACGTATTAGATGTCTTCTGCCTTTAGGGCGGGGATAGATCTCGCTCTATCGAAGTGTAGAGACACTTGACCGTATGCGTGGACGTGTATTGTAGAATGCGACGTTAGGATCGACCCACTTACACGTATAAGTGTCACACTATGTGGCGGTTGTGTAATTATCCTTAAGACCGAGTCTTCATGGCATCACGGTGTGGATTGTCATGCTTTGACACTATTGAGGTTTCCCTCAGCCACGGGCGATCATGCGGTAGTGATTGGGTATGATCATCAAGCATCGCGGAGTATACATGATTGGTCGTCCGGGAATCGCGTATCCTATGATTGGGATCGAATATCCGAAATGGCCTTTTATAAGGAATGTCTTACTCGTGAATCTTTGCAAAGTGGGAGTAAATGTGTTACTTCGAGAGAGCATGATATCCAGATTATAAGATACGGTCGTTGATGTTTTGACACTCGACTAACGACCGTATGGATATTATTACAAATGATAGGATTGTAAGTTACACGGTAATCAAGCTTCACATGAAAGGTAGTAGTCATTGCATTTGACTCTTCCGATGATTGGGGTCACGGTGTGTTGCTAGACGCTATCCCATGATCGTTAGGCATGAAGGGCATTTTCGTAATTTGCACTTTGTGTCTACGGCCAACATATTCGGAAGCCTATCGGGTCACACACATAAGAACATCTAGCCGGATTAAAATGTGGTTATAGATGATAACCAAATAAGGAAAGTTTATCTCGAGACTATAAAGGTTATAGTGGTAAATTAATATGGTGGTATTTATTTATTATGAATAAATTAAATACAAGATATTAATTATATTAATTAAAGAATATTCCGGAAGCCAATTTATGGCTAAAGGTGGCGCAACTTATTTGTGTATAAGATACACTTGAATTGTGCAATTTAATTAATAAGATTACCATATATTAATATAAGATATTAATATATAAATATATATGGTTACATGCGTGTGCTACATGTATATAAGATATACATGTGCACATTTGTGATAGCTAGATATTTATATATAGATATATGTGTTTGTAATATATATAAGTGATATATATACACATGTGTAAATTGATTTATGGTAATGAAATAAAGATAGTCAATATTTATATTAACAATATCTTGGAAATATTTAATATAAGATATTAAATTAAATGAGATAAATCAATCAATTATATTTTCCTTATTTTATTGGTTAAAGGTTTTCCTTCCTACAAGCTACTTGGGCGCCACCTTCACTATATATATGAGGGCTTGCCAAGCTCTTATGTACACCATTCTTCCAAGAGCAATTGTTCTTGTGAAAAATTGCAAGAACTCATAGTTCTTGTGTAAGAAAGAGGGGCTTCCTATAGTGAGTTTGTGAGGAGGAGAAAAAGTCCGGTCTAGCAACCGGGGTTTCCGATAGCAATCCATGGTGGGATTCCGGCGGTCTGTTCGTGTGGACTAGCGGTAGAGGCCGAACACTTGGGCAACTCCATGTCGAACTACTCTCCTTAGACGGTCAAAGCGCCGATCTTTTAGATCAACCAAGGTAACCGCCGTTTTAGTTTATTCGTTTATTGCTTAAACGAAGTCGATCTTGGGTCGATAGGAAATAAATTTTTGAATTCCGCTGCGTTCCCGCGTAGATTTCCTAACATTCAAATGCTTGAACCACTGGTCCTTAGAGGGTAGGATTGCCTCTTCACCAGCTACCACCACAAACACAGTCTACCCGACTGCTTGTCACAACTGTCCTTGACGAAACCTTCCCGGTTTGCTTCACAGTCTAAAACCTTTGATGTAGAATCAAAGTTGGGCTGAGAATCAATAAGTTGATTCTTGTTTGTGGTTCTTCAAAGTGTTGGATTCTTGATAAATTCTTTGTAGCTTGAACACTTGAAGAAATACTAGATATGATCTTGTTATAGTTCAGAGATGATAGCAATTTGAATAGACTGATACACAAAATTGCTTGTTGATTCTTGTATATGCTCTGTTCTCTATATTTGTTTTTGGTGCAAAGTCTTCTATTTATAGTGTGAAGTCCAACGTTCATCTGGCTTCAATTTGAATTGTATCAACGTCTATCTTGCAACGGCTATATTTTCTGACCGTTCTCATTGGTCGATAATTCATCCAATGAAATTGCTTTTGACCGCATTTATCGCTTTGTTGGATGGTCGACTTATAAAATTGTGTTTCTTATCGCTTTATATCGAGTTTTTATTTTGTCGGGCTTCTAATCGACTTGGAGCATTAATCGAGATTTTACTCTTCTTCAAATATCAAGATTCTCGCTTTTCTTCGATTATAATTGACTTAATCGTAGTACACTGCTTATGGTTTTATGCAAAGCGTTGATAAAATATAATAAATAAAACCGATGTCAACCCCAAATGCGAAGGTTCGCAGCTATAGTGATGAAACCGGTCGTATCCGCAGGACTTGTACGAAAATAGTGTTTTTGCTTTCGATTTCTTTTGTAAGGTTGATGACTACAATCTTGGATTAAAAACAATAAAACAAAGAGTTTGAAAATTGAAAATAAAAACTAGCACGTAACAAATCTTTCCGTAATAATTATAATTAAACAACTAGAAGCACCGTTGATCCACCACCCCACCGAAATTAACAAGAAAGACGCGCATTCGCTTGCAAGCCTTGGATTATTATCTACTAAAAAGGCGTTTCTCTCTCGATTTAACACCGTTAACTAGTCCACCTCTCGATGCAACTAACGAATTTACGGAACAACGATATGGATATAAAATCCTAATCTAACAATATTCTCCCTCAACTTTCGTTTGTTAGAAGAAATATTATCACTCTCCTTCACTGTCATATGTCTAAATTCAATCAGCATGCAACACAAGTATAGTCATACACATTGCACATAAACAATTCAAAACATGAAGGAAGAACAAGAAACTTACTAGAACGAATAAATGCAAAAATCCTTGTTTATTCCGGCGATGGTGGCTTCACATTGGTGGTTCTAGCCTCGGGCCTTTAGCCACTCATCTTCTTCAAAAACATCCTTATTTGCTGAATTGAAATTGAAAGAAAAATAAAAGAAAGACTATCTATGAATCTAATTTATTGCTAATTGCTAATTGCTATACTAATTTTCTGATGTTTCTGGATGTCTGTTTCTGCTCGAATGGATACTGCTTATATAGGAGTTTGTGGCCGACATAGGAAGGATCTAGAAAACGCGTCGGATTAATTTCTGCGACTCGGTAGACCGAACGCCCAGGCTCGGTCGATCGAATAGCACGGCTCGGTCGACCGAGCGTACCACTTGAGCGCGCTCACACTCGTAGCTTCGTATACCGTGTTACCCACTCCACTCTTTCGCTCGATCCGATTTATTCTTCAAATGTCGATCCGATTTTCTTCTTTATTTTGAAATCCTTGATTGAATGACATAAATCTTCTCAATAAATAATATCCCTTGCATTTCTTTATTTTCTACAAAATTATTGTTACACCAAGTCATCGAATAATAATAATAATAAAATGTGTAGCAAAATAACATTTAATCCCAATATTTCCTCATAATTAAATTATAACCTCTCAATAACCATTATAGGAATTTATTGGTTAAAAACATGCTTTTCTCATTTATTTCCTTTAAAAACAAGGTAAATTGTTTAGGGATTAAGCCCGAAAATATAGTAAAATATACCCTAAACAACACCATGATTTATTATCATCTAAGAATTCATTGTCCTTATGATCCTTAGATCTTCATACAAGATCCATAAAGTCGCCTCAGTCACCACAATCTTGCCTGAAGTCTAACTTTCTGATCTCGACTTGTAATCTTCATAACTGAGTTTGAACCCTCAGTTCTTCATTCTTCAATAACTGAGTTTGAACCCTCAGTTCTTCATTCTTCTAGATAAGCCAACCGAGTCTCAGAATCTCTCAAATAACTTATCTTCTTCGGGCCATGTAGGTGTATTCTGAGTCGCTTTGCTTGTCTCAATGATTTCCGCCAGCTTTACGACACACTAATAATTACAAGGCTTGTCTGATGTAACCTATACAAATATCAGACTCTAGTAAAACTTATACATTCAGTTCTAGACATCTTTTAGCTTTCCACTATAACAGCTAGCTTCAGCACTTCATCAATGGGGTTAAGATAACATTTTTACACATAAGATGAATTATCATCAAAACATAAATTTTATTTCCAACAATTTCCCCCTTTTTGATGATGCCAAAACTCTCCCTAAAAGAAAAGCTTAAAGATCAAAACAATATAAAATAATGTAAAACTGGAAAACTGGTTTTCATTAGAATGAGCAAAAACTAGATAAGTACATTTTGTTCAAATAACTGTGATTAAAGACTAAGCTTCTTCTTAGCTTTTTGCATGACTGAATCATATCTTTTTGCTTTGTCATACAATCGAAAATCTTCTTCAAGCTTGGAGTCTTCTTTTGAAAAGGTCATGTTGTAGTCAACTTTACTGCTTTCTTTCCATCTTCTCCATTGAATTAGCTTGGGTAAGCTTGAGTCTTTCGAGTAGTAATTTTCAAATTCTACTAGGCCGGCTTTCATTTGTTCAGTCTTGTCTTTAATCTTCAGTTTATCATCAATCCTCTGATCCTTCTTATCTTGTGCAATTTTTTGTTTTGAATAAATATCAGATAGAAAGTAGTTCAAGGATTCCTCAAATGTTCTGTCCTTGTACTTGGCTTTAATTGGATTGTAATCTTTGATAAACTGTGTCCACAGATCCTTTGTGAGAGTAACTCTTCTGTCTCCAGGTTGATTGTATTTTTCAATGAGTTGCTCATCAGTTAACTCCTTCTTCAAAAATTTAGGATCTGATCTGTATCTTTGTAATTCTTCTTCAAGTCGCTTCATTTCTCCAAGTAATTTCAGCTTTTCTTCTTCAGCTTCCCCCTTTTTGGCATCATATAATTGATCTACCAGGGCATGGGTTGCTTTTTGATCTTCTGAAATTTGTCGGTAGAAGAAAGTACTTCCTTAAGAGTTTCTAACCCGTAGATATGTTGATTTATATGCCAATGAGCCTGAGAGCATGAGTTTCTCTATCTATCATGTTGAATCTTCGAGTTGTTGTTTGAGTAACACAATCTCTGAAACAGAACTTTAACTTGATTTGTGAATCATCTCTAGTCTTGCATGAACTGAAACGTCAGTTCTAGTTCTATAATCAAGATATCCAGAGATGTTTGATAAAAGGCCATTCTGTGTATCTCTCTGACTGAGTACAATTTTCAAGTTTTCATGAACTCTGGCCAATTCATCTTTAGATAGAAAATCAGAGGGATCATATGTAGCTTCTATTTGATCCTTATCCTGAGTATTACCAGCAATAACCATCAGTTTTCTGTTTTCATCAGCTGCTTGCTGATTGTCGGTTGTCTGATTTCCAACTGGCAATCCTTCTTGCTGTGGTACAGTTTGCGTTGCTAGAGGTTGAGATTGAGTGACTGCTTGCAAAACTGTAGTATCATCAGCTTCTTTTCTTGACTTATCATGGTTATCATCATCCTTTTTCTTTGAACTGTCTTTAGATGATGTGCCTAATTCTCTTCTTTTTGCTAGTTCGGTGAATCTTTTGAAACAATTGTCAAGAAATTCTGTAATAGGAAACAGAGAGTAAAGATCTCTAACTTCCAATTTCTCTAAGAGTATTTTTTCTTCAGTCTGTAAACTGACATCTCGAGAATCTTCTGGTTGAAGTTTCATTTTCATCAGCTTAATGATTTTGTCGACTTCAAAATCAAACATTGTTGAACCGATTGTCTTTGTAATCGCGAAGTATGGTCAGCAGTGACATTCTCTTGAGTAACATCAGTTGTTAATTGATGTTGTTGTTCCCCCTCAGTTGGTACTTTCTCTGTTGAGATTTCAGGGTACAAACATCTTACAACTGATCTTCCTTCGTGGATTCACTTTTTCGCTTAGTCCTTTGTGTTCACTTCCCACGAGACATAGTTGTCTGACTTGCTTCAGGTTGGGAAGTTGTTTTTGCGATTTCCTTTGATGTTGAAGTTTGCCTTGCTTGCTTCCCTTCCTTAATTCTTTCTAGATAAAACTGAATGATTCCACTAAGAGTCTTCTTCAGTCGAAATCTCCCATCAGTTACTTGTCCTTCAGCTTGAGCTCTTTTTACACTTTCTAATTCAGCTAAGTGTTGCTTCTTGAACTGATTGACTAATAACTTGCCCAATTAAATTCTATATTATCCCAGATTATGTTCATCATCAAAATATTTTCTTCCGAAAGTATATTAATTCCTTTGGATTTTCCAATGACATGTTTGCTGAGCCATCTGCTGATATTTCCAAATTCCGGCTTGATTTTGTCGACATGAGTACCAGGTTCGATTGGTTCTGTAGACGAAGTAATCATCTCGAGAAAAGCTTCTTTCTTCAATGGTAGAGTGGCAAACTCTGTTGAAGTTGCTGTTGTATTTGCGAACCCAAAGAGTGACCTCATGACTCCTTCATTGAGAACAATGCGATCTCCACGAACTGTAGTTATCAAGGAGTCTCTGAATAATCGCATATTTTGCCAAAATTGCAAAATGCCTTCCACATCTCATTTTTCTTTGAAACTAACTTCGAGGATGTTGTTCAATCCTGGTTGTTTTTCGATTTTATCTCATACACAGCTGGCTAACAAGGTGTTTTGACACATACCTTCATACATTTCAAGTGTTAGTTCATCCAGCTCTGTGATCAAACGTTTGTCTTTTGAATCATCTGAAGTAGCCATATTTGAGTGTGAACACAAGGATTTGATTTTTGAAAGAAAGGGTTGCAAGGAGTCTATTTTGCTTTCTGAAAATAATTTGAATTTTGATAGAGAATAGTGTGAACGGAGATTGAATAAATAGGTAGGATATTCTGGCGGTTGAGTGGTACAACTTTTCAAATTCTATGATGGTTTTGATAACCGATACGTGTACTGTTCTGACAATCGTGGGGTGTACACACGAAATTCTGACAAAAAGAACTGTGGTAATTTAATGCGATATAACCGCTTGTTGATTCTATCTTATCAACCTTTGACTAAATTTGACTGGAATGAAAATTGATGCTGAGGTCAGTTCTAGAGATAATTCAGTTCCATCAATTTATTCAGTTTTGTCAAATTCTTCAGTTTGTCAGTTTGAGATTGTTGATGTCAATGACTAATCTGTTAAGTGAGCGCACCCAACATAACAAAGATTAATCCCTTGACGAATCTCTTGGCTTAATCGACTTAATTGACTTTAATTATTCCCAACTCAGTTCTTAATTTGGCAAATCTTTCTTTGTCCAATGGCTTTGTAAAGATATCCGCTAACCGATCTTCGTGAGTACATAAAGAATCATTATATCCTTCTTTTCTGCATGATCTCTTATGAAGTGGTGACGGACATCAATGTGCTTTGTCCTTGAGTGTAAAACAGGATTATCAGTAATTGCAATTGCACTTGTGTTATCACACATTATGTGAATTATTCCTTCTTCTATCCCATAGTCTCTTAATTGCTGTCTGATCCATAAAACTTGAGCACAACAACTTCCAAATGCTATATATTCACTTTCAAATTGTTGAAGTTGAGATTGAGTTTTGCTTCTTGCTAAAACCTTGACACAAGTCTATTTCACAATAACCGACATGTGCCTGATGTGCTTTTTCATCCACTTTGCATCCAAAGATAGTCTCAATCTGAATAAGAAATCGCCTTGAATTCTCCTTCTTTTGAATACCAAATTCCAACCCCATCTGTGTGTCTTTCGATATTTCAAGGTTCTTTTGACAACCGTGAGATGACTTTCCTTTGGTCTTGATCGAAATCTTGCACATACACCGGCAAGTAAAAGATATGTCTGGCCTACTTGCCGTAAGATAGAGTAAGCTTCCAATCATTCTTCTCAGTAGAGTGTTTGATCAACATCTTTACCTTCTTTGTCTTCATCTAACTGATGTTGGTCCCCATTGGTGTAGAAATTCCAGAGATTTCTCCATACCAAACTTTTTGATAAGTTCTCTTGTATATTTGGTTTGGTGAATGAAAATTCCATCGCCTAATTGTTTAACTTGCAATCCTAGAAATAATTTAATTCTCCCATCATACTCATCTCGAAATTTGCTTTTCATCAAACTTGCAAATTTCTCACATAACTGTTCATTTTCTGATCCAAAGATGATATCATCAACATAAATTTGAACGAGTAGAGTATCTTCTCCATTCTTCATCCTGAAAAAGGTTTTGTCGATTGTTCCTTTGATAAATCCATTATCCACTAGAAACTGAGATAGAGTTTCGTACCAAGATCTTGGTGCTTGTTTAAGTCCATAAAGAGCTTTCCTTAGTCTGTAAACTTTATCTGCTTGATCTTTGATTTCAAATCCGGGTGGTTGTTGAACATATACTTCTTCTTCAAGAATTCCATTTAGAAACGCACTTTTAACGTCCATCTAATAAACTTTGAATTTCTTGTGAGCTGCATAAGCAAGAAATAGTCTGATTGCTTCTAGTCTTGCAACTGGTGCATAAGTTTCATCAAAGTCTATGCCTTCTGCTTGAGAGTATCCCTTGGCTACAAGTCTGGCTTTGTTTCTGATGATGTTCCCATTTTCATCAAGTTTATTTCTGAAAACCCATTTGGTTCCAATGATATTGACATGAACTGGTTTATCTACCATTTCCCATACTTGATTTCTCTCGAATTCATTGAGTTCTTCTTGCATAGCTAATATCCAGTCTGGATCTTTCAAGGCTTCTTCAATTTCTTTAGGTTCTGATTGAGATAGAAAGCATGCAATCATTGCATCAAGTTGATATCTTGTTCGAACTCCAGCTTGAACATCACCAATAACTTGTTCTTCAGGGTGATCTCTCATCCATTGATGTGAGTGAGATTGTATCAACTGATTTGCATTTTGTTCAACTGATTCTTCAAAAACTGGTTCTTGAACTTGTTCAACTGAATCTGAATGAAGTTGTTCAAGTTGTTGAGCAATTGGAAATTGAGGCTGATCTTGATCTGAACATTCTAAAATTTGTAGTCTTTCAACGCCAATCAAATCGGTTCTCGTGTGATCTGTAATCGAGACCGAGAAACCGGTTCAGTCGGTCTTCAGTTGTTTCACCAGGGAAGTTTGGTTCATCAAATACTACATGTATTGATTCTTCATGCTTGAGTGTCCTTTTATTTAGCACTCTAAAAGCTTTGCTGACACTTGAATATCCTAGGAAAATTCCTTCATCAGCTTTGGGTTGAAAAACGTGAAGTTGATCTTTTCCATTATTGTGTATGAAACATTTGCTTCCAAAAGCATGAAAGTATGAAACATTTGGTTTTTGTCCGTTCCAAATTTCATAAGGAGTCTTCTCATGTCTCTTGTTCATGAGAGCTCTGTTCTGAGTGTAACAAGCTGTGTTAACTGCTTCTGCCCAATATCTTTCAAGTAGTTTAGCTTCACAGATCATAGTCCTTCCAGCTTCTTTGAGTGTTCTATTTCTTCTTTCAACTACACCATTTTGTTGTGGTGTTCCTGTGGCAGCAAGTTGGTGTAAAACACCATTTTCTTCACAATATTCAATAATCACACTTTGTTGAGAAATTCAGGTTCCTTTATCGATCTTATCTTCACAACTCAAACTCCTTTCGATTCAAAGTCTCTTGAGAAGTTCTGTGAGCTTTTGCTTGGTTTCACTTTTCTTGGTTAGAAAGATTACCCAAGTATATCTTGAAAAATCATCTACTACCACCAATGTATATTTCTTTCCACTGATACTAATTGGTGTAATAGGTCCAAATAAGTCCATGTGTAGCAATTCTAGATGTCTGGTTGTTGAATGCTGAGACTTGGTCTTGAAACTTGCTTTTGTCTGCTTTCCTTGTTGACATGCATCACATAAGTCGCCCTTCTTATATGATATCTCTGGTAGTCCAATGACTAGTCGCTTCTTAACAAGTGTGTTGATGTCATCAAAATTGAGATGACTCGCTTTCTTGTGCCATAGCCAATGATTTACGATTTGGTATGCACGAGCAAACAAGTTTCAAAGAACGGCAGCTTGTCCAATCTACCACATACATGTTTTCCTTTCTTCTTCCGGCTAGGACAACTTGATAATCTGATTCGCTGATGACAACGCAGAATTCTTTATCAAAAGTAACTTTGTATCCCATATCACAAAATTGACTTGTGCTGAGTAGATTGTAGTGTAGTCCTTCTACATAAGATACATTCTTGATTGTAAGTCCATTTCTGATTAAGGTGCCAAAACCTCTGGTGTAACCAGGTTTATCTTTACTTCCAAAGTTGACTTTTGGTCCATCCTTTGCAATAAAATTACTGAGGCAGACTTTGCTCTTTGTCATGTATCTAGAGCAACCACTGTCAAAGTACCATATATCCTGCAATGAAAATTAGAAGTTTTTAGGTACCCAACTCAGTTTGGGTCCATGAAGTCGATTCTCAGTAGATAACTCGGGAATATATCCTTTTGGGATTCTTCGGATATTGTTGCACTTGTTTTCATATATGTAAGCCACACTCCCATAGTATCTATGTTTGGACTGTGTCTTATTTATATGATTTCTCAGATCTTCTGACTGAAATTTGTTTCCATGTTGATTTCTGTTATTAAAGATAGAGTGAAAACCATCATTACTTCTGTACTGAGGTCTGGATTGACCTTTGTACTGTGACTTATGCTGAGTACTGAGATTAGTCCTCTGCTGAGTTTTGGACTGAAACTTGTGATAAGTTTTTGGTCTGGAATAATTGTCATTATCAGTTTTATTAACAAATTCAGTGAAATTCCAATCATCATCAGTGGGATATAGTCTTCCTTTCCCCCTAAATGTGTGAATCTTTGAATGATTGACATTCTTGGATTTGTTTTGATTGAAATTTTTCTGGTTCCTAACTTCATTGGTTTTTGTGGATTTGGCAGTTGATTTTCCGTTTCGGTTTCCATTGGATACAGCTGATCTACCATTTGATTTACCTTTGTTGGTAGATGCAGTTGTCTTCTTAGAAAACTGATTTATCCTGTGTGATACTGGCTTTCTTGGTTCAAAGAATTTTCTCGCCAGTGGAAGTTTCTCAGCTACAAACTTAATACCAGTTTTGGTACTAGGCCTAACAGCTTTACTAGTTCCATTCTTTGAAGATTGTTGTGTGTTGTTTACGACTAATTTTGTGGTTTATATCGAGTTATTCCGTAACAATATCTTCCGTGTTTTAGTGTTTTTTTTTATAGAAAATCACTTGCTAAAAGGATAAATTGGAAGAATGGGTTTAGAATTTATTAAAGTGTGAAAATCGAGCTATTTATGTGGTTTTTATTTATTTATGTACGATTTTACACTTTGCTCGTTTCTATCGCCTTGTAGGTATGCTTGCATGTTGTGAAAGGAGCTAGAACGGTGTTTGATTGAAGATTAAAGGAAGGAGAAAGATGCAAGTTTGAGATTGGCATGAAGGTTTACATGGCTGAACTGGCGTCCATTGCATCCGTCACCAGACGAGCGTCCAGGAGAGGAAATTTGATACAGAGAGTTTGGACGCAGCATGGACGGACGTCTAGAGCAAAGTCAAGATCCTTGGACGGGCGTCCAACAAACCGGACGGGCGTCCTTCGGCCGACTTAGCAGAACCGACCTAGTTTCCTATAAAAGCAGCAGCGCCCCAAACCCTAAAAACAGATCATACGCATTATTCATTCATTCAAAACCCTAGCAGCCGCATATCCAAAAGAGAAAACAAGGAGATGAACTCTTCCATCCCAACAATCATGATCACCAATATGATTGTTGGCTAAGCAATTCGCGGTGGGACAACGGAGGAAACCAATCAACAACTACACCAACTAGAGGATTTTTAGCTACGTCTTTAGTGAGTTAAATTTATGATTTTTCATCAATTGGATAGTGTTATATTGTTTATGTTTTATTTGAATCGAGAGATCGATGGAACTGCTTTTCTGATTGAATTTATATGAGAATATTGTTCAAGCTTTGATCTTTTCAATTGATGCAATTAATTGTGATTCAAGAGATTGTTCATGATTAGTTGAGTAGAGTATTGGAGACAATCTCATGATCGTGTTATGCATGCTAGTTTAGTTTTGCTTGGGAAAGAAAACGAAACCCTAGAAAATGATTAAAGAGATTTAATCGAATTCGTGATTTGATCATAACTAAAAATCGTATCTTTAGCGCGCAATCTAGTTGGGGTTGGTTGGTTGATTGGTGGATTCTCGTTGCCTTGCCATTCTTTTAATTATTTGATAAACCGATTCATTCATATCAACTTTTGTTGCTAAGTTTAGTTATTTTAAAAACCCTAGTTTTTACCTGCTGTTTTCTGCATATTTTCTGTTTCCAGAACGTTATCGGACGCCCGTCCACATCAGTGAACGCCCGTCCAGTGTCGTTTTTGTTCTATTTTCTGCTATTTTCTGTTTCTAGTCATAGTTTCTAGATTATAATTAATATATACCTTAGTTTTAGATAATAATTTGTGACATAATCGATACAATAACTGTACTTAATCCGATAGACGTTCGATTCCCTTAGGACGACCCGGTAACATCTTTATATACTACGAGCCTTGCACTTGGGGTGTTCCGGTAATTATAAATTTAAAACGAGTTTTTACCGAACAAGTTTTTGGCGCCGTTGCCGGGAATCGTAACGGTTGTCGGATTCTTCGTAGTGCGATTTTACGTGGTCGGCGATTTTTGGCCATAACTTTCGCTCGAGTGTCCGTTTGGCGCGCAGGACCCCAATTCGGAAAGCTCGTTCCGACGCCGACGACGTGGTGAACCGCCATAGGCCGTTCAACACCGTTTTTTAGGTCAAAATCTGCTGTTTTCCCTTCCATTTTAGCCCTAGAAGATTTCAAAACGTTTTTTTTTCACCGTCTTAGTGTTTTTCCTGTTTTAAGTTTTTCGTAGGTAGGTTTCTTTTCCTGTTTTTGTTTCTATATCTTTTCTAAATTAAAAAAAATAAAAAATAAAAAAAATTAATAAAAATAAAAAGAAACTTTTCGAACGGGCGCCCAAAGATTTGAACGCCTGTCTGCCTCAATTTGTCTTACGAGCGCTAGTTCTGACTGAACGAGCGCGTCCACTTCGAATTTCCCAACAACCAAATGCTCACTCATACATCGAACGCCGGTTTAATCTTTTGAATTGTCACCTCTCTCCTTCTCTTCTCTTTCTAAACCTCTAAACCTCTAATCTTCTCTACTTTCGTTCTCATCAACCCTAAGGTTGATTTCTTCCTGGTTATGCTCTTCTGGGTTTATGCAAACCAGAGTAAGAAGGACCTCTTACATTTAATCCCGAACCTGAGCGATCTATTCTCAGGAGGAAGCTCTTCCCTAATTCAGACATTATGGCTAACGAAGTTCAAAATCCAGATCCTCAAGCCCAAATGAATCTGATCCTTCAACAGATGCAGGCAATACAACAACAACAGAATCAACAAGCTGGGATAAATAATCAATTTCAACAGTTCCGTCGTAAACCAATTTAAACCAATTAAATCAAGACCCATATGCTCCCTATCTTGACCAAGACTTCCTGGAAGGGCATAGACCTATTCGCCCTCTAGACATGGGGCAAGTGAACTTCGATCTGAAAAATGGAGTGGTAGGATTGGTCCAGAATAGTTATTTTCATGGCACTGCTGACGAAGATCCTCATGACTTTTTGTCCACCTTCGTTCAAATTTGCGAAGCAGGCCACTATCCTGGTGTTGATTCTGAGATTGTCAAGTTAAAACTCTTCCCGTTTGCTCTAAAGGGTGAAGCAAACCGTTGGTTCAAATCTTTAGCCCATCATTCTCTTCATACCCGGAATGATGTCAAAAGAGCCTTTGCTCTGATGTTTGTCTCACCTGGGACAATCATGGACATGAAAAGGAAGATAGCCACATTTGAACAACTTGATGGTGAGAGTGTGGGGAAAGCATGGGAGAGACTAAATCATGATGATGAGAAGTGCCCCAACCATGGATACAAAGAGACATGAGCTACTAGAGTTATTCTACAGAGGTGTCTCTCAACCAAATAGAGACTTCCTAGATTCAACTGCTCATGGATCATTCCTAGGGGAGGTGATGATGCTTCTTACAGGGTGGGTGAAACTATAGCAAAGAATAACATGTGGTCAACTCCAAGGAAGACCAATGTTAGTGGGAATAAGAAAGAATCCGCTGCGAGCAATTATGAGACTAAGATGTTAGTTGCTCAAATGGAAATGATGAGCAAGCAGCTAGCCGATTTACAAATGCAGCAGCAGAGAGGGCCATCAGATGTGAACTACCTGGGAATGCAGGCGGGAAATGAGATGACTGAGGAAGTGAATTTAATGGAGAATCATAACCAAACCTTCAGAAACTTCAATCAGAATCAGAATTATTCCGGATTTCAACGTCCCAATCTTAATCAAGCCAATGCACCACCTGGCCCATCAAATTCCAAACCTTCTTTCAGCTCAAGTTATCAAAGACCACCTCCCGGGGTGGTTAATCAATCTCACAATCCTAACTCCCAGAGACCTCAAGGTGGTTGGAACCAAAACCAACCTCATAACCAAACCACCTCTTGTGTCCCTCAACATAAGTTTGATGAGCTAGTAGACATGGTGAAGACCACGGCTACTAGTGTCCAGCAATAGAAAGACAAAGTTGGTCGGATGGCAGACCAACAAGCAAGCAGACCCCACGGTAAACTTCCAAGTTATACCGAAAGAAATCCTAAAGCAGATGTCAATGTTTGCACTGCCATCACACCTCAATGGGAGTATGGAGACAAAGAGCTGAATGAGGTTACTTTAAGAAGTGGTAAGCAGGCGGGACCCGGAAAGATGTCGGGAAATGAGTAGCCCCTCCTGACGTCATAAGTTCGTGAGGGGTCAATCGAGTTAAATACCAAGAAAGCAACAAAGGAGAGAGGAGCTTAATGATGATTCTTCGGTGACGAAAATGATTCTGATAGAGAAATGAGGAAAAGTCAGTGGTCAGTACCACGACAAAGAAGAGGAGGAAAAGTTTGTCGATGGAAGGATAAGGAAGACGGCCATAAAAAATCAAGCCATGAACAATGATAAAGCCCTTCCTTATCCACCGAAGAAGAAATAGAATACCCTCAGTCATGACAGACAATATGACGGTGTGAGGAGGATGCTTAGAGATACCAAAGTGAGTATACCCCTAGCTGAGGTATTGACTGAAATGCCCAAGTGCTCTAAGTATCTTAAGGAAGTTTGTGGAAGCAAGAAGAAGCTTCAAGGGATGGCAGAAGAAGTTTTAAGAGAAGATTGCTCTATGGTTTCACAAAAAGTTGCTACTAAGCGAGGTGACCCCGGGAGACCTTCAATCTCTTGTGAGATTGAAGGCCACATTTTCCAAAACGTCTTATGCGACTTAGGGGCCTCCATAAATGTGATGCCATTGAACGTCTGCAAAAAGATCGGTTTAGATAAAAGAATGCGGGAACGCCCTATTTCTCTTCGGATGGTAGACCGATCTAGCCGCTCGGCCCGGTTGTTGTTTGCTAATGTTCTTCTCCGTGTTGAACATTTGGTTTTCCTCTTCGATCGGGTTATCTTAGACTATCCACCGACAAAGAGATGCCCCAATTCTAGGCCGGACCTTTTGGACACCTCTGCCGCCTCATCGATTTCTCGTAAGGGTCGATTACACGCCAGAGTCGATGATACATCTGTTACCTTCACACGAGGGAAAAGTCCTGAGGAAACCTTGATTGAAGAAATCTCGTTCGTTGAAGCAATTTATGAGGACGAAGAAGATGCCAACTCTGAAGAAGCGGTAGAGCTAACAGAGATAGGTGTTTTCGAAGCTATAAACATTAAAGATCAAGCTGACTGTGGACCATCTTCTGTTTCATTACAGGCCGTAGTCACTGACGAGTCGTCTTCACAACTTGCTCACACCGAGCTTTGTCAATGAACAAGAAACATGGAGATTCCCAAAGAATGAACGATGATTTCAAAAGAGTCGCATCGTGAAGACTTTAACCCTGTAGAAGAGGAAGCCCTGATGGGTAGTTGGGATGAAGTGGATTTCTGGAGAGAGACTACTCATTGGGAGGTTGATGATTGGGAACAGCTAGCAGAGGAGCTAGAAGAAGAAGAGTTGAGAAAGATGATCAAGCATAAGAAGGAGGAAGCGGGTCTTGTGATGAAAGATCCCTATGGATGATGTGATCCAAGATTTTCTCGGGGTTATACCTCGGGAAGATGAGGTATTCTTCATCCAACCACTTCAAGCCCATAAGGAAAAAGGTGGCCCCTTAAAATCCAAAGATTGAGCAACCACCTACCGACTTGGAGCTTAAACCGCTTCCAACACCTTAAGTACATTTTTCTTAAGGATGGTGATAAGTTACCCTTGATCATCTCTTCAAAACTCGAGCCCGAGCAAGAAGCACTGCTGATAAAAGTGCTTGAAAAGAACATCCTCGCGTTCGGATGGCAAATGGGTGATATCCGAGGAATCAGCCCCGATGTGTGCATGCATAAAATCCGAACGGAGGAAGGAGATAAGAAAGTTAGACAACCTCAGCGAAGGCTGAATCCGCACATGCAGGAGGTTGTCAAAAAAGAAGTCATAAAATGGTTAGATATGGGAATCATCTACGCAATCGCCGACGGTGAGTGGGTTAGCCCCACCCAAGTTGTGCCAAAGAAGGGAGGTATTACCGTGGAAAAGAATGAAAAGGGGGAAGAAGTAGCTTTACGCCTTGTGACTAGCTACAGGGTCTGCATTGACTATCGCAGATTGAATGAAGTCACCGCCAAAGACCATTTCCCCTTACCTTTCATTGACCAGCTTCTTGAAAGACTGAGTGGTATTAAGTATTATTGTTTCCTCGATGGATATTCTGGTTACTTCCAGATAGCCATCGACCCTAATGACCAAAAGAAGACTACGTTTACGTGTCCATCAGACACTTTTGCTTTTCGCAGAATGCCTTTCGGGTTATGCAATGCACCAGCAACATTTTAACGGTGCATGTTGGCCATTTTTGATGGACTTGTGGAGAAATGTATGGAAGTCTTCATGGATGACTTCTCAGTCTATGGCAATAGCTTTGATGAGATCTTGGAAAATCTAGATATGGTACTTCAACGCTGTGTTGAAAAGAATTTAGTGCTTAACCGGGAGAAGTGCCATTTTCTAGTAGATGAAGGGGATTGTTCGGGACACAAGGTGTCCAAGATCGTATTCGAGTTGATATGGCTAAAGTAGAGGCCATTGAAAAGATGGCGTGCCAAAAACAAAGTGAAAGAGGTACGAGGTTTTCTAGGTCATGTTGGCTTCTACAAAGGTTTATTCAGACTTTTCCACCATCGCCAAGCCATTATCTAACCTTCTAAAAGATGATGTTGAGTTCTTGTTTGATGAGAAATGCAAGGAAGCTTTCAATTGCCTAAAGGATAAGCTCATAAGTGCCCTATCTTAATCGCACTGACCGACTAAGCCTTTTGAATTAATGTGCGATGCCTCTAACTACGCAGTGGAGTGCGCGCTTTAGGCCGTAGAATTGATAAAAGTTCAGCCCATTTACTATGCGAGCCGCACCTTGAACCCGGCTCAATGCAATTACACCACGACTGAGAAGGAATTCTTAGCCGTCGTTTTTGCTATCGACAAGTTTAGAAGTTACCTTCTAGGGTCTCAAGTTGTGGTTTGGACAGACCATGCAGCCCTACGCTACCTTATGGACAAAGCAGATGCAAAGCCAAGGTTACTCAGATGGATTCTAATTTTGCAAGAGTTTGACCTGGAGATCAAAGATAAGAAGGGTAGTGAAAATATTGTGGCTGATCACCTGTCTCGCCTAGTAAATGAGGGTGGCAAAATTTCCAAGGACATAGGCATAGATTTTCCAACCGAGCAATTAATGAAGCTAGAGACTGTGAGGCCGTGGTATGCTGATTACGTCAACTACTTAGCAGGTGGGCATTTAGAAGAGATGACGTATCAGGAAAAGAAGAAAATTTTCAGCGACTTAAAGTATCTCGTATGGGAGGATCCATATCTGTTTAAAGTCTGCAAGGATGGGTTGCTTAGAAGGTGCGTTCCGGAGCATGAACAATTGGATATCTTGGAGCAATGTCATAGTGGTCCCGCTGGTGGGCACTACGGAGCACCTAAGACAGTCACAAAAATCCTTCAAGCTGGTTTTTACTGGCCTACTTTGTTTAAAGATGCTGAAGCCTTTTGCAAAGGCTGTGATAGATGCCAAAGAGTAGGGAGACTCAGTAATAGGATGGAGATGCCTTTGAGGCCTATATTGGATGTGAAGTTTTTGACGTCTGGGGCATTGATTTTATGGGACCGTTCCTATCATCATGCTCTAACAAATATATTCTGGTCTGTGTGGACTATGTTTCCAAATGGGTAGAGGCCATAGCCACCCAAACCAATGATCACAAAGTTGTAAAGAAATTCTTGCAAAAGAATATCTTTACTAGATTTAATCGTCCTGTAGCCCTTATCGGTGATGAAGGTTCGCATTTACGTAATGCACCACTGGATAAAATTCTTGAGAGCTATGGTGTCAAGCATAGAATTGGTACACCATACCACCCCAAACCAAAGGGGCCAAGTCGAGGTGAGCAACAGTAAGTCTAAAGCGGATTTTGGAGAAAACTATGAATTCCAATAGATCCAGCGAGTGCGAAGTTGGATGACGCACTTTGGGCTTATCGCGACTGCGCTTTAAGACCCCATGGAGTACGCTCACCCTTCCAAATGGTTTATGGAAAAGCTTGCCATTTACCGGTCGAGCTTGAGCACGAGCTTCTCGGGCTATTAAATTCTTGAATTTCGATAGCCGACTTTGTGGGGAAAAGAGATTATTGCAATTGAACGAGCTCGATGAGTTCCGACTCCGTGCTCGAGAATTCGAGAATCAGTAAGGAAAGAACGAAGGCACTCCACGATGCTAAGATTAAAGATCGGGAATTCAAAGTGGGAGACATGGCTTTGCTATATAGCACCAGGCTCCATCTTTTTGATGGTAAGCTTAAATCTAGATGGTCTGGCCCCTTTGAGATTCTTGATGTTCATCCTGGTGGAGCCATTACGTTGAAAGGGTACGGCGATCAACCGTTCAAAGTCAATGGTCACAGGATTAAGAAGTACTTTGGGCAACCCAAGGAAAAGCCTGAAGTACTATACTTTCAAAAGAAAAATGAAACGGTTGAGTCGTTTATTTGTGAAGAGATTCCATCCGACTTCTTTGGAGTGGATGATGACATTATTACCCCTATCCTTGCAGATCCTTTTGTCAATGCTCCTGCGCCTGTCAATGCTCCTGCTCCTGCGAATCTGAGAAACAAGAACAAGAAGAAAAGAGTCAGTGTTGTCTGGAGAGAAAAATTTCATGATTTCCTCGCGCACTTGACTTGTTGTTGTGGCGAAAACCATTTCCGTCCTAGTCATTCTGATTCTGACAGAGAAGTGGTTAGCCTCATACCCAAGTGGCCTGATCCAGGTTGACTTGGTTTACTCTGTCAAGCTAATGACATAAAAGAAGCGCTACTAGGAGGCAGCCTAGTCTTTTAAGTTACTTTTTAGTTAAGTTTTTAGGGCATTAGGAATAAAACCATGGTGATTTGTGTGTTGGTTATCCCTGTCCTATTTGTGAATGCTTTATTTGCCCATTTCTGTGTGCATTCATGTTTACTCATATACCCCTTGTACCCCGAGATTATATGCTATGTCGAGTGTTGCAGAATCTTGTTGAGCGGTTTTTGCCAGTTATCACTTTTAGTGTTGTCTGTTCGTGATACGAGCGGCAGCGGTTCATTCATGTTACGGCACTGACCACTTTGTCAACCTCTGACCCGACAACCACTTTGAAACCAGCTAAGTATTCTTTTCCTTTATTTGCACATTCTGAGGACATCATGTGATTTAAGTGTGGGGGGTGTCTAAATTGGGTATGTTATCATGCTATATTTCTGACAATGAGTAAATGTGATTTTCTCGACAATTTTAAAATTTTCAAAGTAAACTTGGATAATTGTAAATCTTGAGCATGTAATTGAAACAAATGGCTTGCTAGTTGTAGTTTCCTGACAATGATTTTATGTGACTTTGAGAGATAATTATAGCATGCTTTTACCGATTTGAGATAGTATTCACCACTCACGAAAGCCTTCGACATTGAAGAAAAATTTTGAATCAGATCCTTTCACTATTTTAGTGATTTATCTTAGAGAGATTTGGTCTTAATAGTAACAAAGTGAAGTAACACCTAAGTTCGAACGTGCAATCGTGAATATCTGAAGGTTTGAATGTGATAAGTGAAACGTAACTAATGTTTTTGAAAAAAGTTGAGTTAATAATAAATAAAAGGGTGTGTCGAAAGCTGGTCGATGATTGGAGTGCGGTAGGGCATTATCTCGAAATATCCTATACCACTATGATGACCAAAAGCTCACGGCGGTACCGTGAAAAGCTACCCTATGATTTGAGTAAGGTAGGGTGTTATCCCGAAACATCCTATTCTACTATGACGGGTAAGAGCTCATTCTGATGTGCGTCAAAAAAGAAAGTGAAAGAAAAATTAAAGACCTTGTTATCATTGAACTTATACCCAGTATAAACCGAATGATATGCTGTAGGGATTATCCTACTGAGTGCGCGGGAAGACTTTGTGTGGAACGACTGCTGCCTATACCTAGGATAGTCATTAAGATTATTTGAGAGGATATTTTTTTGAGAGGATTGTGAAGATTGAAAAGGGCTTGTCACACACACACAGAATCTATCTCTATGTTGGTATCACTTGCTATAGTTGTTGTATCTTTTGTTACGTGAGTTAGGGATCTATGTGGATTGCATGAAAGTGAGCTAGTTTTGATTGTTTTGTTCGGGACGAACAAAAGTCTAAGTGTGGGGGAATTGTTTACGACTAATTTTGTGGTTTATATCGAGTTATTCCGTAACAATATCTTCCGTGTTTTAGTGTTTTTTTATAGAAAATCACTTGCTAAAAGGATAAATTGGAAGAATGGGTTTAGAATTTATTAAAGTGTGAAAATCGAGCTATTTATGTGGTTTTTATTTATTTATGTACGATTTTACACTTTGCTCGCTTTCTATCGCCTTGTAGGTATGCTTGCATGTTGTGAAAGGAGCTAGAACGGTGTTTGATTGAAGATTAAAGGAAGGAGAAAGATGCAAGTTTGAGATTGGCATGAAGGTTTACATGGCTGAACTGGCGTCCATTGCATCCGTCCAGTGGGACGGGCATTTAAAGCACCGCATTTGAAGCGTCCGGAGAGGAAATTTGATACAGAGTTTGGGCGCAGCATGGGACGGACGTCTGGAGCAAAGTCAAGATCCTTGGACGGGCGCCCAACAAACCGGACGGCGCGCCCTTCGCCGACTTAGCGCGAACCGACCTAGTTTCCTATAAAAGCAGCAGCGCCCCAAACCCTAAAAACAGATCATACGCATTATTCATTCATTCAAAACCCTAGCAGCCGCATATCCAAAAGAGAAAACAAGGAGATGAACTCTTCCATCCCAACAATCATGATCACCAATATGATTGTTGGCTAAGCACTCAATGTGGGACAACGGAGGAAACCAATCAACAACTACACCAACTAGAGGATTTTTAGCTACGTCTTTAGTGAGTTAAATTTATGATTTTTCATCAATTGGATATTGTTATATTGTTTATGTTTTATTTGAATCGAGAGATCGATGGAACTGCTTTTCTGATTGAATTTATATGAGAATATTGTTCAAGCTTTGATCTTTTCAATTGATGCAATTAATTGTGATTCAAGAGATTGTTCATGATTAGTTGAGTAGAGTATTGGAGACAATCTCATGATCGTGTTATGCATGCTAGTTTAGTTTTGCTTGGGAAAGAAAACGAAACCCTAGAAATTGATTAAAGAGATTTAATCGAATTCGTGATTTGATCATAACTAAAAATTGTATCTTTAGCGTGCAATCTAGTTGGGGTTGGTTGGTTGATTGGTGGATTCTCGTTGCCTTGCCATTCTTTTAATTATTTGATAAACCGATTCGTTCATATCAACTTTTGTTGCTAAGTTTAGTTATTTTAAAAACCCTAGTTTTTACCTGCTGTTTTCTGCATATTTTATGTTTCCAGAACGTTATCGGACGCCCGTCCACATCAGTGAACGCCCGTCCAAATTAAAGGTCGTTTTGTTCTATTTTACGCTATTTTCTGCTTTCTAGTCATAGTTTCTAGATTATAATTAATATATACCTTAGTTTTAGATAATAATTTGTGACATAATCGATACAATAACTGTACTTAATCTGATAGACGTTCGATTCCCTTAGGACGACCCGGTAACACCTTTACTACGAGCCTTGCACTTGGGGTGTTCCGGTAATTATAAATTTAAAACGAGTTTTTACCGAACATGTGTCAAATCCTAAACCAGTTTTGTCTCCATATGGTTTTCCTGATTTGAATCCAGTAATTGAACTTGATTGAGCAAATGATTCGATTCTTTGCTTTACGATGCAAGATGGTCGATGTTGAATATTTTCTTTATCGCTTTTAGTCGGTTTCAACATTTTCGATTCGGACTTCAATCTTTCAACTTCAAGAATTAGACTTTCTTTCTCGCTTTGATTGATTCATAACCGCTTTTATGGTTACTAGTGATTCATCAATTCGCCTGAGTTTCTTCTAATTCTAGATTTTTGGATTGGAGTCGTGATCGAAGAACATGCATTTATCATAGAAATCAGTCAAGAGTATTTAGAGTTTGATTCACATACCTCATTTGGATCTTCCATGTGAGCCATTAAAGTCGTGTCATCGATACTCTTTCAGCATCTTTCATAATCGATTCATCTCCAGCAAGGAGTGCTCTTCTACCAACTCTTCTTGGTGGATTTTTCTTGATCAGTTCTGGACATTCAGCTTTATAATGTCCTGGTTTCTTGCAGTTGAAACAGAGATATTCATCATCTTTTCTTTTCTCAGGAGTCCTTTTGATGAATTTTTGAGTGACTGGGTGACCACTTTTCATTCTTCGAATTCTGTTCATCATTAGAGCCATTTGTTCCTCCATTTCATCCAATTCATGAAGATTGTTAGATGAGTTTTCTTGAATCTCATTTGATGTTGCTGCAAGTGCTGTGGTTTTTGGTTCTTCCAGAGCTTTGATTATTGAAGATGTGGTTGTGAAATCTTCACTGAATTCATAAGCTTTCGAATCTGAAAAGATCTTGAATGAATCTTCTACATCAAGTCTCCTGGATTCTTCCATAGCAGTGACCTTCATCTTCCAGCACATTGGTAATGCCTTCAATCTTGAGTAGATCTAGTTCATCCATGATA
Source organism: Gentiana macrophylla (assembly GCA_026214975.1). Classification (NCBI taxonomy): domain Eukaryota; kingdom Viridiplantae; phylum Streptophyta; class Magnoliopsida; order Gentianales; family Gentianaceae; genus Gentiana; species Gentiana macrophylla. Next base: position 44,518,233 of record CM047809.1, read on the forward strand.
ACACTGAATCTTGTCTCCATTTGGTCAATGGTTTCTCCAGATTTCATCATGAAATTCTCAAACTTTTGTTTTGCAACAGAAATTTTATTTTCCTTGATTGAATCTGTTCCTTCACAAACTAATCAAGTTTGTCCCACATTTCTTTGGCGATTTGTGCATTCTTTCACCTTCAAGTACATGTTCTTTGTCAAGAGTTCTCGAGGATAAAGTCCATGGCAACATTGTTGAGATTGTTTCGCTTACGATCATTACCATCCATTCGGATTTGGGTTTTGCAACTCGAACTTGCTCTCCACCAACAGTTTGCATATGAGTGATTTGAATTGGTCCATCAGTGAGTATGTCAATCATTTCATCATGAGTAGCTGCTAGAAATGCCTGCATACGACGTTTGTATTCGTCAAATCTATCCATGTTGCACATAAGCATTTGTCTTGCATATTGATTGTTATCCATTGTGAGTGAGTGAAGACTGACAGTAGATTAACTGGAAAACAAAGCTTTCAAATAAGAACAAATAGAGGAGATAAAGAACAAATGATATCTTGTTAAAGAAACACTGCTCCGATTCCAATTGTTGGTCCCTTGGAAAGGCTAACACAAGTTTAGAGAGGGGGTGAATAAACTTGTCCCTAAAACTGGATTTAAAGAAAATTAAGGTTCAGTTAAAAACTTGTGTGGAGTTAAGCTGACAAAGCTGAGATTAAGTCAAACTGACTTGAGCTGAAACATAGTCAACCGGCAGCGGATATGATTTTAGCCTTTTTCTTGATCTTGTTATTCTATTATGAAAACTGAGTGTTGTGAACTGAATTCTGATTGAATGTCAGTTGTGATTGTGAGGAGTATAACAATCAAGTATCATAGTTGATAACGGTCATTTTGTGCCCGTTATTCTATGATCTTTATCCCCGATTCTAGTTTAAAAGAGCTATAATATAGTAATAATAAGTCGTAATACGCTTAATTTGCATATGCCGAGAGCTACGATTCGTTATTATGTATTTAGAGGTTTTATTATATTATTTGATGTTACAGACTGTATTTTATGCTATATTTGTAGTAACTCATTTGGCAGTGCAAGGATGGACTTCGGAGAAGCTTTAATTGCAGACAAGTTTAGAGAGCCCAAGACGAAACAAGAAGGAAGCCCAAGAGGATACAAGGCTCGGTCGACCGAGCCTATGCATTCGGTCGACCGAGCGGGCCTGAAGTCCAGCAGAATTCCGGCACATTGTTTGAGACGGTTAGGGTTTAATGTTTTCCACATTTAAGTCGGTCTTCTTAAGTCGGCTGTAGCTCTCTATATAAACACAAGTCCTTTGTATTTTTTAGAACACACCAATACCAATTCATTTATTCACATATACATACAAGCAAATAAGGATTCTTTAGGCGTGTGGAAGAGCTAGGGTTGCAAAGATGTAAGCCCTAGTTTATTTTCTTCCCTTTCTTTTCAGTAATTAATTTCCCAATTATGCTTTAATTGTTTGAGTAGTTATTCATAGCTAGATGATGTAGATCTAGGCTATGACGTTAGGGAGGTGTTGATGCCTTGTCTATGAGGATCTCATACCCTGCGTCCTCTTCCTAACATCTATGGATGAATATACGTGTTTGATTACGTGTATTTAGATTAGTTTATATGATTGCCTGACGAATCACTATTTAATCCGACTTGTATGAGAAACGCTGAGAAATATATTCAGGGGAGAAATCTGGGGAGTAGAGCACTTGGGTGACTGAGTGGTGTCACTCGGTCGACCGAGCCTATGCATTCGGTCGACCGAGAGCCTCTGACCCTGATTCACCCGTTAATCAGTCACGTCTTTATGATTAGGTTAGCTTAATTGAATCTGTTATCTCAGTAGGTATGGCTATGGCTACGTTACTCGCTTAATTTAATTAAAACGTGTAAAAAGGAAATACCAATGTAAAACTCTTAGGTGGGCTTATGAATTGATCTTCACGGACGTTCAGCGTTATCTAGGTAGGTTTATATTAGGGAATTGCGTGCACCTTGTTTATACGTAGATCGTAAACTAGCATGAGATTATAACTTAGTAATTGTTAGTTGGACGAGAGTTTGAGTGATCGTTTAGGAAGTACGCCTAACCATAGGAATGTTGCCTAGACGTGGTGTACGGTTAATATCGACATCCTTAGAGTCGTAAGCGTGTGAGTTATATGAGATGGAGGCACTTAAAAGGTGAAGTCACGTAACAATATCACAGTGATCTAGTGACCTACCGGTGCTACGTCAAGTTTTAGAGGATGACTCCCTTAGCCAATATAAACAGATATGAGCGGATTAATAGTTGATAAGTCTTGTTGTTATATAAATTGTCTAGATCCAGATGATTACGGTTATAATTGGGCAGTTGATTACGTTATTTGTTTATGTGTTATTTGTTTATATGTTTGAGTGTGTCCTTCTTTTCTCGTGTTTTATGTTGGTCATAGACCGTCTTTGTTACACGAAATAAATAGGTTGACTATTTAAGTTAGGATCCACAAATTGATTCTCTGTGGGATCGACCTCGACTCTATCTAGCTATACTGCGATTGAACCTAGTTCACTTGCTAGTGGTTATTTAGGCATCGAGTTAATAATTTAACTTGACCTCAATCAAGTTTTTGGCGCCGTTGCCGGGGAATCAATGGTCCAATCGCTTAAATAATTTACTTAATTATTTCGTTTTTATGTTAAAAAAATAATAATAATAATAATAATATAATAAAATAATCTGTATGTTCGGTCGACCGAACTGTATCACTCAGTCGACCGAGCCCAGTTTCTGTTTTGTATTTTCTGATAGCTGTCTTCCCCCTGAGATTCTATTTTTTTTCTCTCAGTTAGTAGGTTATAAGCCTAGCAGCAGTATGAGTAATCATACTACCTATTAGTTCAATGACCGTTTGTTGTTTTTCTTATGATGCAGCTAATCGGAAGAAATCACTCAAGCGAACTGTTTACCAAAATGTTATCACATCAGTTTTCTAAGGCTCAAGGAGAAGAAGTCTTGGTGCTGAGAGCCAAAACCCCACCAAGAAAGCCGTTGACACCTAAACTCAAGGAGAGAATAGCGAAGATGAAGGCAAGAATTCAAGAAGCTAAGAAGACAAAAGAGTCTAAAGAAGCTTACATATACAGAGGTATGTCCAAGTTAAATCCTGAAGAGATTTCTTCAGATTCAGACTCAGGATATGACTACATGCATCACATGTCAGATATAGAATCTGATTCTGAGGTTAGCATAGACCTAAATCGCCCTATAGTCGTCTGTCCCAGAGATGCAGCGCATATTGAGAATGAAGCTCGGTTGATGCCGAAACTAGATGACCCAGGAGCATTTATGGTAGAGGTTACCTTAGAAAGAACATGTCTAGGGTTGGCTTTGATAGATTCTGGCTCGAGTCTGAACATTTTCCCGAAGAGTTTTTGTGATAGAAATCTAATCCTTACCCCCACAAATACTCCGTTGCAAGTTAGGTTTGCGGATAGGACCAGAACGATCATGTCTGGAAATATGAATAATATGATCATTGGCATAGGACAGCTCAGGTTTAAGATAGATATAGTTGTTATGGATATAGATGAGCACCCCACTGCCCTATCATTTTAGGGAGAGCCTTTATCAATACTTCTAGAGCCCTAATTCGTATGTCCAGGCGTGAGATTACTTTTTCGATGCTAAGGGTTCTGAGACCTATGGGACGAGGAATCCAGATTTCCCTATTCTGGTGAGCGTGAATGTTATAGGAGGTGGTAATTCGAAACCAGATTTGACTCCGGACTCAGAAAAAAGAGCTGATGACAGAGATGAGACCCTTACGCTTCGAGTCGTGAGAAAGCTATCGAGCCTGCCTTTGTTCTAGAAAATCATAATCTGAAGGCCCGCTTTCTCGCACTCCAAGGATAGAAGGAAGCAAGCAAAGAAACGAACCCGTAGAGTTCGTGCTAAAGAGAGCTCATCTAGTTCTGAGACAATCACGAAAGTTGGAGCTTGCCTGGATGGACAGTTCGACTGTCTTTTCATTGGACTCACATCTCGCGGAAAGGCACTCGTGCAAAAGGACAACAAGACATTTTCGGTAAAGGCTAACCGGTGAAAACCGGCAAGCCAAGAGCGATTAAATAGAAAGTGATGATTTTTGGAAAGTCGAACTCTCGACTTAAATCAGAGAACTATTTCTATTTTATCATTTTTTTCATTTTTTCTTAAAAATAAGAGTAGCGTGAAACGATAAGGAGTTTTTTTTTTTTTTTTTGCCGTGTTCCGACGACTGCTAAGGATGTGCAAAAATCTTTTTTTTTATTCGAATCGTTTTTACGTGAAGTATGGTGTAGTAACCGAGTCTTTGTAAAAAATGTTGATTAAGGAAATAGAAATGCGTTATTTTAAATGCTGTAGGCCAGATTGTTTTTATTTATGAAAAGAATGAGATTGTTTTTGTGCTTGAGACAACTTGTCGGTTGGGTTAATTTTTACGGTAAGAATTGAAAAAGTGAAATAATAGTTATGACATGGTTATATGTTGTAGTTAATTTCCGGTGTGTCATAATTAAATGGTCAACACCATTTATTTCTACATAACCCCATACACCTTTCCCTCTTCCCAATTTCTTTATTCTTTCAATTTAAACTTTCAAATTCCACCTTTACATCTCATCAATCCCCAACCATTCTTATCCACCAATCACATTCCACTTTCAATTTCCTCTTTTTCTATTTAACCCATTCATCCTCTTCTCCATTTTCTTCATCCAAATTCTCCACCTACCTTTTCCCCAAATCCTTGTAGAAATCAAATGGGAATATTTTGAAAATCTTCATCCATTACACCATTTCACTCACTTTTCAATTTTTTTTTAATCACAAAAGAGCTGTCGAAACTTTTTCTGATCGGCCAATTCAGTCCATCAAGCGAATCTGAGGGCGGATAATGGCGAAGACTTAACCAGACCCACCACTCGGTCAACGAGTGCTTACTCTCGGTCGACCGAGTCTTCTTCTTGTTGCCACCGTCATTTCTTTGTCTTTGTTTATCCGCGAGAATGCCACCAAGAAGACGCAGAGCCGCCCAATTTGTGGCGCGATTGAAGCGACATACCATTAATCAACGGGTACCACAATTCGCGAGTCGGGAGGTATATGCTTCATTTATTAATAATTTCTCGAATGCCCCTGCTTCATCGAGCTCGAGGATCTGGATTTGGATAATTGTGGAGATGAGATTTTGGAATTGGTGGAACGTTATCGCGGGCGAGATGTCGTGCGCGCCCGGCCGAGTCAATGTCAATTGGGTAAGGGAATTTTATGCTTATTTACGCGTACACCCCGATACCAATATTGTTACCATTCGTGGACGACCCATTGTAATTTCTCCGGGAACGTTTAATGCTTATTTTGGTCTAGATATCTCGGAGGACGGGCCAGAGTATATGGTGACATTTGACGGGTCCGACACTTGGTTGGAGGAAGTTGGTGCCTATCTGGGGATAGATTGGACTATAGGAGAGGTTGCCCGCACATTCGCGGAACCCGATTTCAGGAGATGGGAGGATAAATGCCTTCATCGGCTTATCCGTTCTAATCTCTTTCCGGCCAAGCATGTATCTACGGTCTATTATGCCCATGTCACTCTGCTTTATTGGTTATACATGGGATGGACCGTGAACGTCGGGGCATTGATACGCAAGGAAATGACAGACAATGCTCTCAAGCCTCGGCACACCTTACCTTTTGGTTCACTGATTACTACATTCTGTGAGGGAGCCGAGTGCCCAGTGTTAGGCAGCGATTCCTATGTGGGGCCAATGCCTATCTTATCTTTAAATTCTGTCGCACCACCTATCGTTCACGGCCACGATCAAGAACAAGCAGGGGAGCCCGAGGACGATGCTGACGAAGCCGGCCCGAACAATTTGCAACTAGCACCAATCAATCCTATTTATGGGCCTTATGATCCCAATGCTCCAGGATTTTGGGATTAAGCATTTGTATTTCCTATGATTAACGCGTTTTTATTTTGATTGGTTTCTACTAGTGTGTCGTGTTATATAGAGTATGTTTCACTACTTCCTAAATTCAAACTCATGTAATGTTTTGGACTTGCTGAAACGTATTGGCATGTAATCATGAATTTATGGACTTGAAAATGTTTAAGGAATTTGTTATCTCTTTTACGGTCCCTTTTTACGATTATTACTTGTTTGGACTAATCTCAGAACGAGTTTGAGCTTTGTTCAAGATGCATGTTGCGTTGATTATTCTTCCGACTTGCTAGCGGCCAATGCCTCGTGCTGTTAGGGATCGTGCCGAATTCCCAAGACTTTTTCAACTTCCACGCTTATCCGAGCTAAGTTCCTTTTCTTAGTTTTTTTCTTTTTCCGATTTTTATACATTGAGGACAATGCATGGTTTAAGTAGAGTGCAGTCACTTAGCTTGCTCGAATAAAGATATATATATATATATATATATATATATATATATATATATATATCAAATAATATAATAAATGAGTAACTTTTAAACTTAGAATCACATTTACTTTTGTGAGTCCCGAATATTGTATTTAATAAGGAAGGAACCATGTGTCATGAGTACGTGATCACTTTATACTTCTGCGATATATTTCTGGTAAACTTAATGATATTCATATTGTACGTTGCGAGTAGTTGTTTATTATTCAATTATTCGATAAATGAATCGAGTTGTACTACGCTTATTATAAAAATGAAAAAATTATGTGTACATTGCATAGATAATTGGTTATGCTTACCCAGTGTCAAATTCATCATCTGATGTATTCCTATCTTCTAGCTATAAAAGCGGAATAATAAGCTTGAGACGTACCTGTGTTTTAACAAAACGTTAAACACTGGGCTTGTAGTTACATTACCAAAGTAGCCTCGCGCATGTGGTAATATTCGATGCTATGTTTGGTCTAAGATAGGGGGATGCTCTAAAAAGTTTTCTCTCTTGAGATTGATAGTATCTGAAAAATATGAGGGTATGAAAAGAATATTCAACTCTTTAAGAGGCTTTGAGTAGTACTCGGTCTCCAAGTCCAAAAACTCTGCAGACACGCTCGTGCTTATTATTCTATTGCTTCAACAGTTAAAAGGCTTAAGAAGTGGGAATACTGAAGTTGGTAGGTTAAGACTACAAAGTCGGCATAAACTCTGATCTTGCCACGATTGTAAAACTAATGAACATGCACACATCACTTCGATTCAAAACGAATAGTGAATAATGAATATCTTATGAGCATAAATGGTATGAGTTGATTCGAGTTTCTTGTGTTAGTATAATGTGACCATTGGAAAATGTTTGTATGAGGAATGACTTATTGATATTTTGATCGGGATGATCAAAGGCTAAGTGGGGGGTAGTTGATAACGGTCATTTTGTGCCCGTTATTCTATGATCTTTATCCCCGATTCTAGTTTAAAAGAGCTATAATAGAGTAATAATAAGTCGTAATACGCTTAATTTGCATATGCCGAGAGCTACGATTCGTTATTATGTATTTAGAGGTTTTATTATATTATTTGATGTTACAGACTGTATTTTATGCTATATTTGTAGTAACTCATTTGGGAGTGCAAGGATGGACTTCGGAGAAGCTTTAATTGCAGACAAGTTCAGAGAGCCCAAGACGAAACAAGAAGGAAGCCCAAGAGGATACAAGGCTCGGTCGACCGAGCCTATGCATTCGGTCGACCGAGCGGGCCTGAAGTCCAGCAGAAGTCTGGCACATTGTTTAAGGTGGTTAGGGTTTAGTGTTTTCCACATTTAAGTCGGTCTTCTTAAGTCGGTTGTAGCCCTCTATATAAACACAAGTCCTTTGTATTTTTTAGAACACACCAATACCAATTCATTTATTCACATATACATACAAGCAAATAAGGATTCTTTAGGCGTGTGGAAGAGCTAGGGTTGCAAAGATGTAAGCCCTAGTTTATTTTCTTCCACTTTCTTTTCAAAAGAATTAATTTCCCAATTATGCTTTAATTGTTTGAGTAGTTATTCATAGCTAGATGATGTAGATCTAGGCTATGACGTTAGGGAGGTGATGATGCCTTGTCTATGAGGATCTCATACCCTGCGTCCTCTTCCTAACATCTATGGATGAATCTACGTGTTTGATTACGTGTATTTAGATTAGTTTATATGATTGCCTGACGAATCACTATTTAATCCGACTTGTATGAGAAACGCTGAGAAATATATTCAGGGGTGAAATCTGGGGAGTAGAGCACTCGGGTGACTGAGTGGTGTCACTCGGTCGACCGAGCCTATGCATTAGGTCGACCGAGAGCCTCTGACCCTGCTTCACCCGTTAATCAGTCACGTCTTTATGATTAGGTTAGCTTAATTGAATCTGTTATCTCATTAGGTATGGCTATGGCTACGTTAATCGCTTAATTTAATTAAAACGTGTAAAAAGGAAATACCAATGTAAAACTCTTAGGTGGTCTTATGAATTGATCTTCACGGACGTTCAGCGTTATCTAGGTAGGTTTATATTAGGGAATTGCGCACACCTTGTTTATACGTAGATCGTAAACTAGCATGAGATTATAACTTAGTAATTGTTAGTTGGACGAGAGTTTGAGTGATCGTTTAGGAAGTACGCCTAACCATAGGAATGTTGCCTAGACGAGGTGTACGGTTAATATCGGCATCCTTAGAGTCGTAAGCGTGTGAGTTATATGAGATGGAGGCACTTAAAAGGTGAAGTCACGTAACAATATCACAGTGATCTAGTGACCTACCGGTGCTACGTCAAGTTTTAGAGGATGACTCCCGTAGCCAATGTAAACAGATATGAGCGGATTAATAGTTGATAAGTCTTGTTGTTATATAAATTGTCTAGATCTAGATGATTACGGTTATAATTGGGCAGTTGATTACGTTATTTGTTTACGTGTTATTTGTTTATATGTTTGAGTGTGTCCTTCTTTTCTCGTGTTTTATGTTGGTCATAGACCGTCTTTGTTACACGAAATAAATAGGTTGACTATTTAAGTTAGGATCCACAAATTGATTCTCTGTGGGATCGACCTCGACTCTATCTAGCTATACTGCGATTGAACCTAGTTCACTTGCTAGTGGTTATTTAGGCATCGAGTTAATAATTTAACTTGACCTCAATCAACAATGCTGTAAGTAAATGCTGAATGAATTCTTGATTCTTGTTTGTGGTTCTTCAAAGTGTTGGATTCTTGATAAATTCTTTGTAGCTTGAACGCTTGAAGAAATACTATATATGATCTTGATATAGTTCAGAGATAATAGCAATTTGAATAGACCGATGCACAAAATTGCTTGTTGATTCTTGTATATGCTCTGTTCTCTATATTTGTTTTTGGTGCAAAGTCTTCTATTTATAGTGTGAAGTCCAACGTTCATCTGGCTTCAATTTGAATTGTATCAACGACTATCTTGCAAGGGCTATATTTTCTAACCGTTCTGCTGTGTCAGTAATTCATCCAATGAAATTGCTTTCTTTGACTGTACGATCAGTTTGTTGGATGGCTGACTTATAAAACTGAGTTTCCTTATCGCTTTTATCTTCGAGTTTTTATTTTGTCGGTTTCTAATCGACTTGGAGCATTAATCGAGATTTTACTCTTCTTCAAATATCGAGACTCGCTTTTCTTCGATTATAATTGACTTAATCGAGTACACCATGATTTATTATCATCTAAGAATTCATTGTCCTTATGATCCTTAGATCTTCATACAAGATCCATAAAGTCAGTTCAGGTCACCACAATCTTGCCTGAAGTCTAACTTTACAGTCTCGACTTGTAATCTTCATAATCGAGTTTGAACCCTCGCTTCTTCATTCTTCAATAACTGAGTTTGAACCTCGCTTCTTCATTCTTCTAGATAAGCCAACCGAGTCTCAGAACTCTCAAATAACTTATCTTCTTCGGGCCATGTAGGTGTATTCTGAGTCAGTTTGCTTGTCTCAATGATTTCCAGTTTTCTAAATGATTTCCAGTTTTCAGTTTTACGACACACTAATAATTACAATGCTTGTCTGATGTAACCTATACAAATATCAGACTCTAGTAAAACTTATACATTCAGTTCTAGACATCTTTTAGCTTTCCACTATAACAGCTAGCTTCAGCACTTCATCAATGGGGTTAAGATAACATTTTTACACATAAGATGAATTATCATCAAAACATAAATTTTATTTCCAACAGGTTATCAATCTCCCCAATAGACTGTAAAGTCCACAAAATCACAATGTGTCAACGGTTAAACCATACTCCCACTACGTCTTGAGTGGATTGACATTCTGATCTAATTGTATTTATCAGTGTAATCACCAACAACTGATGTTGGACATGGTCTGATTAAATCAGATAGTAACTACCTTTGGGTAACCGTACTCCAAGGTTTAAGGTTGTTACTTATAGATTCTATCAGAAGCCTTGTGACAGTTCAACTGCCACTTTCTAATCTCAAGAATCTTATAACCAACCTTCACTCGTCACATTAAGATATTTCACGAACAGTTACAATCTGAACGTATGCGCAAAATCTCCCGTCCTACCTTCAAGCATTAAATGCTAAATGCCTACATTTACGGAAGTTGTGTGAACCGAATTCACTCCTTATCCATAAATTCACTAGCATCTTCTAGGTAGACTTCTCGGTTTACATTATAATGTTAACCGTTATTTTGCAACCAATTATCTTAATCGAGTTCAGCAGTGTATTGTAGCATATCAATAACTATATAGGGCAAGTCTATGGTTTCTTCCTTGGTGAGAAACATTCCACTAGGAGGCAGGCCGAGCATCAGTCCCAAGACTATGCGATAGCCTATTTCTGAGCATGGAATACTCTATTCTCTGCTAAAATCAGAGACTCCTCCTCGTATTCTTTCGATAAACTAAATCGTGTTTCGAGTAGTTATCAGACAAAATGTAACCACTCAAAAGCTCCCATTAGTTTGTATCTTTCACTAGACCCCGAAGGTCATTGTGAACAAGCTACGTTACTTCTTCAAATCTATTACCCTTTTCTAATAGAAAGGAAGCTTAGTCATTGTTCCTTTGAGACAGTGTTCCGAGACTGGGAGATAGGAATCACCCTTAGCCAGTCGTTAGGTCTTATCTCTAGGATATATGCACTAATTAATAGATTTTGAAGAATCGTTTATCTTAATACGGAAACCGTTTGCCTATAATAGTTTAAGACGTGTTACATATACCTTTTCAGCATTTCGTAGTGGTTCTGACTTTATCAAACAAAAGTCCGAGTCTCGGATTCATACTACAAATGTCATATTCACTTTCTATGAGGCAACAATATATCGAGTTGAAAGTGAATCCATTTGTTTCAACGAATCTGTAAACAGGAAAAATAAATTTTTCGTGATATTCAAGGTTAGAATCAAATTCATTTCCTTATATCACTCCCACTATTCTAGCCGAAATTACGCCCGTTGTTACTCTATTAATCGTTAATGCACAGCTTCCTTGTTCTTCCAAAGAACTAAGCTACCGAGTCAAGTTACTCGGTTAAGAAAGTTGCTAAAAGATTCATTGGTTAGTGATCCGAAATCACTTTCCTTATCCTATACTTTCTTTATTTAATGTTTCGGTTTGGCCTCAAAACTTCAGTTAAGATAATTAACACTTATAGACATTCTTTCCCATTCTTAACTTTCCTTAAAAGGAAATAGTCTTGAACTAGCAGTTCGTTTGAGTAGACACTACTCGTGAACTGTGGGATGTCTAATTAAAGTGTTACCCAGTGGGACTAATTTTTTAATAAATTAGAAAAACATAAGACAAAAGCTCCCACTAGTTTATCGGTTCCAAATACCGTCTAACTAGCGACACTTTAATTTATGATTCTCCAATTTTTTATTAGAAAATTTCTCGTGTAGACACTACACAATTAAAATTCACTAGAAGAATTTAATCGTCCCAATCATCTTTCTAACTGACTACAGTCGTCTCTCGTTCAACACGATTGACTACAGTGACATCCTTATTTATGTCACATAAGTTCTGAACGCTCAAAATATCTCTTCCGAAAAATTAATGAACAATTAATAAGTACAATGTTCTAGTTACTTACCACTTTTTAACGAAGTCATTACTAGTCAATTTTACACTAGCAGTCTAGCACCTTAGAGAGATATGTATAACAGTTGTAAATAAAATTGAAAGAATAAATCCAAATCATACACTACTAATAAATTTTAGGAACTATAAACTAAGTACTTATAGTCTATCCTACCGTTCCAAGGATTTAATCTAATACCTCGGTGCCTTTAGGGTAGGTCAAAGAGGTTTCGATTAATATTGAAGATCAGATTGAGAATCGAACATCTCATTTGTGATCGTCAATCACCTTTCCTTTTTTAGCAGAGGTATTACCAAAATACCTTTTATGAGTGTGACCTACTATTCAGATTTTTAGGTAGACCCCGAGTATGCCGCCTTAGTGTCGGTCAGTGACCCGGCGAGTACACATAATCCTATCCTTTCGGAGACCAAGCCTTGAATTTTGATGGCGGTGAAGGCCTTCCTTAGGGGGCCAAAATCAAAGCCGGCACGAGGCGTCACCATTCTCTCACGGTGCTTGAGTCAAAAGTAGAGGCTGTGGGGTCGGCTGTCGCCTCTCCCGCTCCCACTCAATATTTTGAAAAAGTGGTGGGTTTACTGATCACGTTTTTGGACTTGATGTTACATTAAGGAACAATAAATCATAGGCCCGAATGGTGTCGGTTATGTGGGCTAGCCCACCCGACCTATTCGTTGGAACATATGTGGCCGTCGGACGGGTCAAGACTAGGGGAGCTCCGTTGAGCCGTAGTGGCTCTTCGGATGGCTCAGCCTTGCCGGACCCCGTGCAAACGCCACACGTGGAGGGTGAAGTCGATCGAGCCGTAGCTACTGTTGACCACCCAACCGTGGTTAAACCACTTTCGAACCATGTTTGCCCGTGATTATCCAATCCTTAAACATCAAACTTTCACGTAGACACTACGGAACAAAAAACGTAATCTCGTCTAGGTAAGGTGGAATTCACCGAGAATCCAACACCTTAACCACGAGGTTTCGGGATTATACTCCCTATGCTTTTGCAGAGTGGGATTCACCGAGAATCCATCACCCAACCTCGACGATTGAAAAAACCCGTGATCCTCGGTTTTTACCCTAATTAGTTTTTAATTAATATCAAACAATTAATTAAAACTAATTGCGTGTTTTGTACATGCCTAACTAATTCCTCGAATTAATTTCTACATGTATGCATATGGAGTGGAATTCATGATATGATGCATGTCATGGCAATTTTCCGGTTCTACACATACAATCTAAACATGTATTCTAGTGAGGAAAATAAACACCGAGATGGACCGTTGGCACCCCCGTATCTAACCTATTAGAAAATAAATAACCAAACCCGAACTAGGGTTTACAACTTTCTAACATAATCTGCAGCTGTTCAAATTCTTCAATGATCGGGAAACCAAACGAACTCGGATCGTGATGAAACTTTCCAGATCTGTTCTTCACTCCTTGTGCTTCAATATGGACGGTTGGATCAGAGATTTGACTTGTCAATTTTCTCCAGTGAGCCGCCTAACTTGCTGCTGAATCTGTCTCTTACAGCAGCGCATTAGTGACTTCCCGAGGCCGATCGGTAATCGAGATGAAACCCGATCGACCTGAAATTTTTATGACATGTCTAAAACTCCACTTTTATTAATCTGACCGGTCTGATTTTCGTTTCAACGGTCTCAACTCGTCCAGAAATTCGAGGAAGTCACAGATAGGGTTTCTGTGAATCCTGCGTTTTTCTGTTATAGCAGCCAATTTATTGCAACTAACGGATATTGAGACGGACTCCGAACGACCCCAAATTTTGATGTCTTTTTCTTCAACTTTTAATATTGATTCTGACCAGAGGGATAGTTGTTTCAACGGCTCGATCAACGGGAAATACGAAAAAACTAAACAGCTACTAAACAGATCTACTTTCTAGAAATTAAAATTGCAATAACAAATAATTACATAATTTCATATACTCATATTAACGAATTTTCATCGTTTATATGAGTTTACAATAAATCTAACGGGTAAACAGTGCCAACCCCCAATCCATCTCTTCAACCACAACAACTAATCATTATCAATGTATAAAACAATAAATAAAATTTAGGAAAAATTAGGTATAAGTCCACTTTTCCTTCCTTAATTAAGCATTAATCCACACATCTTTTTTTAGTTGCAATAAGGACACTTTTTTTGTCATGGACCATTTTACCCTTATTTTCAATTTTTTCTTCTTCTAATTGTATTCACCCATCCGTAATAACTCTAATGCAGCTCGTATGTTCATCGAGAGCAAGAGGGAGTAAGTTGTGGTTTTGATCCATCGAATCTGTACGCCTATTTGTAAATTATTGATTTTTGTTTTTCAATTGAACACCAAAATTGTGTTAATTCTCTTTTACTTTGCAAATTTCTTCTTTCTTTCCAGTCTAATATATGTGATTTGCTGTATCCTTCTTTGGGTTTGAATGCTCTGTTTAAGTGTGTATCATCCGATGGAGGAGGATGAGGACCTTGTGAAATCCGTGGTTTCAGCGTAAATTTCTTCACATTCACTTGAATCTAAGCTCGGGGATTGTTACAAAGCGGCATCAATCTGCAGAGAAGGGGTGCAGAGGCTTACATGAAGGTAGCTTTCGGGAATGCGTTTGGATGGATTTAACTATGAATCCATTTTAGGGCAATCTTTGTGAAATGCCGGTTGGTTACGTCTGATTCCGTGGGTATTTTCGCCCTCTGTTGCTAAACGACTCCGGTGACATCAAATGTAATTTCAGAGAATATTTTGAAATGTTTATCGAACATTTTCATAAGAATGAGCTCAAAAAGGAGCAAAAGCTAGTAAGTCCATTGATTTCACTATCAACATTAAATTATTCAGAGAAAAACATGGAAGGCATGGAGTTTAAGGATCCAAATGGTGTCTGCTCGGAGTTTGGGAAGCGAGACATTGGTCCATATAAGAACTTATTTTCAGTGGAGGCAACATCTATCAATCCAAATCAAGCAAAAGTATCTGTCTTTCTTGTACGCAGATTAAAGTAGGTGAATAATCATGGTATTTGGTGAAACTTTGTCATATTTTTCATACCCTTAGCTGCTGATATCATGTTATTTATCAGGCTTTTACTGGAGAAACTAGCATCAGTTGAGTTGACGGGCCTTAATCATCAAGAAAAGCTTGCATTACCTCTTTGTCACGTACGACAAGATCTGCTTCCCTGAGCCAATAAATAATGTTTCTCATCAATACCAGGAAGCCGAGAAAAATGCAACTAATCAATACTTTAGTTGGATTTAAACCACTATTTGGATAATGATGTTTTGTTTATGTCTCATGATTTTGATGCTCTTGAATAATTATGGAAGAGAAAGATATCAATGACCCTTGACTAAACGATACTGCTAGATATTTTGACTGTGTGACTTCTTCGACTTCTGAATTAGCTTGTAGACGATCCGATTTTGGCCAGGGAATAATTAAAGGTTCTGTCTCTTATATGAGACTTATATGAGCCAAATATGTGTGCCTTGAAGTAGTCACTTGAATTAAGCCTTAAATGAGATTGTTGCTGTTTCGCATCGACATCGACATCATATCGACATCATACTTAAGGGGACAATTTTTCATACCGAGTTGTAAACGAAAAGGGTCAAAGAACTCGGAAAACGACTTGTATATCCTGCAACAACAAACAACGGTAAAAGCAATGAAGTCAAGTAATCAAGGTAATGAATGGTAACAAAGCGGCAAGTGAAAGCTTTTTGAAGCCCATGAATGGTTTGGGAAAAGATTGTCTAGGTGTGGGAGAGTTGATAAAGGAAAAACTACTTGATTTTTTGGTGCTATTATGGACATATTTTGCGTCTTTGATTATTTTTTGATGCATTGAAAAAGGCGAATCGGATACGTCTTTTGAAGGATTTTTTAAGAATGCAGCTGTTTATGAAGCCGCCTAATGTGATTGAACCCAAGAACAAGAAGATGCCTAAAAGAAATGATCCTTAAGAAAAAGTAGTATCGAAACATGCTCCGAAAAGAAGTAAATATGAGTGCTTGAACTGTGAGACGACATTCAGTTCATATCAAGGACTTGGGGGACATAGACCTTGGAACAAAAAATCGAAAGGAGAGTCATTTTGAGCCTGATCATCGACGATCGATGTCGTCTCGACATCGCTGATCACGATACTACACGATCATCGATACTCATCGATCTCAGTGTGCCTTAATGCAATAGATAGGCCTAGTTCATAGGCTTACTATGTGCCTTGGTGTGCTGAGGTTTTTGATCTACATTGTATCATCATGTAATAGATAGGCCTAGTTCATAGGCTTAATGAACTTGTAATTCATCACCTTGTGAATTCCGGTCATGATAATTTAGTTCTTTGAACTTGAATATCCTTCTTATAATTTGGCTGATAGTTCAGACTGTTTTCAGACTTGTATTGATCTTCTATGTATTACATTTTAGTCTGATGTACCTATTGTACTAAATCTATAGTCTTTTGTATTGATCTTCTATGTATTACCTTTTAGTCTGATGTACTTTTTAGGCTTAATTTAAGTGATTAACTACTGAACCTGCATGTTATAAACACCACACCTTAATATATGCTATTCCTTTTATCAATCAAAACCACATAAACTTGACATAGGCTTAATAGTTAATCACTTGAATTAAGCCTTAAATGAGCCTTATATGAGCCAGCTATGTGTGCCTTGAAGTAGTCACTTGAATTAAGCTTTAAATGAGCCTCGATCATCATATCATATCGACATCGATACTACTGATCATCGATCTCGATACTCACGATCATCGATCACGACATCGTGTTAGTGTAAATGCTGCGATTAAATTCGGCTTTCAAATACTACATCGAAAAGGTATCAAACGCGGTCTCAAAATGAAGATAAAAAAAAATATGAGCTTTGGTGAAACAATTTTGATGATCGGTGTTCTAAATCAAAAGTTACGTTCGTTTATAAGAAAAAGCGCTCCGGTTAATAAAAATATTTTTTCGTTTTTCAAAATATACGTCGGAAGGGTATCGTATTTAGGCTCAAATTGAAGAGCAAAAAAAACATGAATTTTGGTGAAAAAATTTCGATGATCGGGGTTGTAAATCAAAAGTTACGGATGTTTGAAAAAAAAAAAAAAAAAAAAAAGAAACAAACAGATCAAACTGATCAATGTACTCATGTATCATGTAGCTGAGGACGCGCGCGAGGGTTAGTAATGTCCTTCTGAAAATGTTTGTCCTTTTTGCAACTAAAAAAATATGTGTGTCCTATTTATTTATTTTGTGTCAAAAAAAGGACTTTTGGCTCTTTATCTCTAAAATTTATCTACATGCAATTCTACTCCTTTAAATCATTTAATTATGATTATGACTATATAAATTATGGAACCTGGCTCTGCTACCACATGAAGGATGTAGGATCTTAGATCTAAACGAGTTAGATCTACGCGCAGCGGATGGATCACGATTTATATATCACAATACATAAATAAAGGATTTAACTAATAGGAATAACTCTCCTTTTTAATTTTTTTTGAGAGAAATTTTTTTTTATAGCAGGCAAAAATAAAAGGAATAACTCTTCTTTTATTTTTGCCATGCCATTTACACTTGGAATAACTCTCCTTTTATAGGAGAGTAAATCCTTGTTCTCCAAGTTTTAATTAATTAAATAAAATAAAATGATATTTTCCTTAATGACTAATTGTGACATGTATTGACCAATAGAAAATCAAATAACAAGTCATCCAACCAATCATATAACAAGAATATCTTTTATTTTCCATAACACAAGAAAATTAATTCTTGGGCTAATTAGAAGACCTTAGGCGCCACATTAGGGTTTAGAAGCCCACACAAAATATATTTTATGTGTATTATATTATTTAGCTCAACTAAATAATATCCATGCATATCAATTAATTAGCCCAGCCAATTAATTATCACTGAGGCCCAAATAAACAAGAATATCAGCCCGAATTATAGAAGCCACATTGGGGACAATTGACCTATAACCAGTAGCTCCAATAATTAATTATTCATCGAACAGAATAAGTACACTAATTATTAATTCCGGGATTACGCCACCATAAACCCGAAACTAAACTCTACCGATTATATATGTATACTTATACTCAACCCATAGAGTAAATAAGCGTCCATTGATATAATCACTACATACGGACTAACCCTCCATAGACTGTCCATTCTGAGTAGGAAGTCTCCGTGAACCCGACTTCGTAATATCTTATCCTTATTTACCATTAACCCCGATGATCAATTAGTTCACATATCCGACTAGTGATCAATTAGTCTAATATGAACTCGGCCGATCGATCACTTTCATAGGGTTAACAAACAAGGGATCGTCTCTCTACTTCCCGCAGGAAGGAATGGATTCCATGTCTCGTGAAAATCGTAACTACTCACTCATCGGAGATAGTGCCAATGAGAAGTGGCTTGGAACACATATTTAAGTGAACCGTAACTAACACATCAAACACTACCCCGAGACAAGCAAAGACTCGTGATCACCTCAGATTAAGGTTGATCCATCTATGATCATCTAATGATTTAATAAGATTCCTCGATTACGGAATTATATCGAGAAATTCAGATTAAATCGGTCCAGTCCTATATGAATGCCATCATATATAAATGCCCCACGTAGGTACCCTCTACCGATAGTCCGATATAAGACTATCACACCCTAAGGTGTTCTCAGGCGCATTATTGGTGTTTTAATCAAGAGACCCTAAACTCGATTAAGTTCACCACGGACTTACAGATTTAAGTATATCACCACTAACTCAATCCTCACGCATGCCATACCATACAGAGTTAAGCGGTTACATCTTGATATACTTAGGGTTTGCGCAGTGATGTATTACTTACAAGCACAAAGCAAGTAATACGGTGTGATAAATTCTGTTATAAAAAACAATTACACAAATTGTCTTTTGGGCACTACACCTAACAATTGTAACATAGGCACATCTTTTCCTATGAGCAATATGTCGTCTACATAAAGCACTAAGAACACAATGGCACTCCCACTAACCTTCTTGTAAACACAGGGCTCATCTTCGTTCTTGACGAAATCAAACTGTTTGATTATCTCATCAAAGCAAAGATTCCAACTCCGAGAAGCTTGCTTTAATCCATAAATGGATCTTTGCAGTTTACATACCATCCTAGCGTCATTGGTTGTGAAACCCTCAGGCTGTGTCATATAGAACTCCTCAGATAGGTTCCCGTTAAGGAAAGTTCTTTTCACATCCATCTGCCAGATTTCGTAATCATGGTATGCTGCAATAGCGAGCAAAATTCTAATGGATTTTAACATGGCAACAGGTGAAAAGGTTTCGTCATAGTCAACTCCTTGTCTTTGCTTATAACCTTTTGCCACTAACCTAGCCTTGTAGGTAGTCACGTTGCCGTCCATGTCGGTCTTTCTCTTTGTTAACGGTGATTTTTACGATATATATGATATTATTTCGTAGCAATTTCCTTCGTGTTTTATTACTTTTTATAGAAAAGTAAGTGTTTAAAGGATTTATTGAGAGAATGCATATGAAATTGGTTTAAATGCAAAATCGAGCTAATTACGTGGTTTTATTGGTGTTTTCTATCTAGATATATGGTTCTACATTTTGCACGTTTCTATTACCTTGTAGGTACATTTACATGGCAAGGGATGAGCTAAAAAGATATTAAATTGAAGGTTAAATAGAGGGAGGAAGATGCATATTGAAGTTGGAATGAAGATTTACAAGTTGGACGTGCGTTTGGTGCTCCGTCGGCTGGGCGGGCGTCCAAGGAAATAAACGGGCGCCCACCTGAGCCTTTGGATTCGTGATGTTCTGATTTTTCGTGGACGAGCGTTCAAAATTATATAGGGCGGGCGTCTCGATCCACTTTCGCCCGACTCGAAGTTTTTATGCATGATCGAATCAAGCGCCCAGAGGCATTGGGCGGGCGTCCGCCACCGCTTTGTTTGAAACCGACTTAAAAACCTATTTATAGTCGCGTTTTTCAACCCTAGAAACACCACAATTCGATCCCTGGCCGCCCCAGGCCCCTTGGGGGCGCCCTAGCTGCGTTTTCCCACCATCATAAACATCTTTTTATCTTCTTTTTATTTATATTATTTGCATATCAACGATGAATAGAGGCTAAGCCTAGAACGAGCTTTGTGAAGCCAATTCTCAGCAGCGTTTTGATTTCGACTTTGGATTTGGTTTTGTGAGTTTTTATTTAAAGTTGTTTCTTTATTACGTTTTGTATTGATTTTGCAATTTATATCGAGAGATGGTTGCTTTGTGATGTTTAACGTTTGATGAAAATCGTTGTTAGACCTAGATCACCATATTAAAGATTAGATTTTTAACCTAAAAATAACGAGAGTTGCTAGGTTAAATTTCTAGGTTGCTAGATTGAGAAATCTTACACCTTTGTTATGGAAGAGTTAATCTTTAAGATCGAGAGATGAAAGATTAATAGGTGAATTATCTACGAGAGTAGGAATTCATACCTTTGATAGGTGAACCACATCTTTATTAAATCTTCACTAAACGATCTAGGGTAGAAATTGAGAGTTGCGGGATAGGTGGATCAATGCTTGTTCTTCGTTAAAATTAATTGAAATTATCTTTGTGCCTTGCTCTTCGTTGTTTTCTTAGAAGTTTATTTTCTTTTTAGTTTATAGATTAGAGTTATTTTCGTTCGCAATTATCTTCCCTGGCTTTGGACTGACAATCCTCTGTCCAGTTTATTTTTTCGTTTTGTTATTTTAGGCTTTAATAATAATGGTATCAATCTTAGGAAAATTAAGAACTAGACCAACCTCGATTCCCTGTGATTCGACTCCGGTTGTAGCTACTATACTACGATCCCTGCACTTGGGGTAAACCGAATTATTTTTATTACTTGTTTGTTTTGCTTAGATAAAATCCGAGACAAGTTTTTGGCGCCGTTGCCGGGGAATCGGTACGGTTGTCTAGTTTATTAATTTTTCTGATTTTCTGTTATAAGTTTGGATAAAAGGGATCGTTAGGGCACATGGTAGTATTATGGCCGTAACATTCGGCTCGAGTGTCCGTTTGGCGCGCAGGACCCCAATTCGGAAAGCTCGTTCCGACGCCGACGACATGATGAACGGCCAAAGGCCGTTCAGCACCGCTTTCGAGGTCAAAATCTGCTATTTTCCTTCTATTTTGGGCTCGAAGCTTTCAACACGTTTTCTCCTTTTATTGTTTTCTTATTTTCTGCTTTAAATTTTTCGTAGGTAGGTTTCTCAGATTTGTTTCCGCTTTTTTTCGTTTTTTTTCTTTAAAAAATATAAAAATAATAAAACAAAAAAAAATGTCATCAATCGATTATGCAAGATCGAACGCCATGTTTGAAACAAAGCGGATGGCGACTTTTCAAATGTCGCTTAATCCTATGAATCGACTCGTCTTTTTCCACGTAACTCACAAGTTCGTTGCGGGAAGATGTTGTCGACCTGGCCATGCAGATTGGCGATGTCGAGCTTCTTTCCCCTGCTTTGCGTATCAAGTTAACACCGTCCATAATCGGGAAATTTTAATCTAGTCACATGTCAAAATTGTGACAATGTGGGACACATCGCTCATTTCTCATCTCTATGAGTGGACGAGCAGCTAAATAAATGCTTCATGTGGCCCGCGATGATCGAGATTTAATAATCGCCTCTCGCCAAAGCGCTGTAACTGTGGTTTCAATTCTCGAATCCGAATTTCTATCAAAACCCGAACTTGATCGAAATCAAAATAGCAATTTTTCCAATCAATATCGGTGGTTCAATCGAGCAGTCCGATCCTATGTTTCAAAGTCAGTCTAGCCAATCTTTCCCACGAACTTTCGTAACTATCAAGGCCCTCTCAATCGGACGATCTTGAAGCTAAATTGGAGGAGCAAAACAGGACACTCAAGAATCTTGAGAGACGGCTCAGGCAAATGGCTCAAGACCAAGGAATTGACCTAGCTCCCACACTTCCTTATGATAGAGAAGAGGACAATGCCATGAACTTAGGATCCGGCATTCAATTCAGTGGTCCCCCAAAAGTAGAAGTGTCAAGTTTAATGGATTCATCTGTCTTTGGATCCGATGCTCGTATACCCTCAACTTATGAGAATTATTATGGACATGGATTTAACAACGTTCAAGTGAGATGTTCGTATTGTGGTGGAAACCATTATGAGGCTCAGTGCAGTGGAGGTAATTCACCCCACCAATGGAATACTAATAGCAATTATGATGCAAGTTACGATAATCCACTTCAATCTGACTATCCACATACAATGGTGGGAGGAGTAACTATCCTTATTCTCCGTGGGATCAAGAAGAAAGAAATTATCAACAAGTGTTCCTCACTCGAGCCCGAGTCTTACATGGCGGCTTTGTTAGAGAAATATATAGAGAGCGAGAAGGAAGTTTCGGAGAAATGGCACACCTGGTGCATCCTCCGCTTCTGTAAGCAAGGGAACTGACTTCAGATAATTAGTTGCACATGATCGCCAAGTTATTGAATATGAAAGGAACTCGAGATGATGGCGAGTCCTGAAGCGTAAGGCCGACGTTGAGAGTCGTAGGGATGTAAATCGTGATCCTTTTGAGAACCCATATTGTCTTGATCCGAACGCTTCGGTGATGATTTATCCAAGACCGCCGAGGGTTCAAGCCTCCGAGATCCACAAGAGTAAAGCCACATGGAAATCTGAACCATCTTCACAGGATAATGGTGCCATAATTCCATTCAACATTAATGAGCCATGAAAAAGATGAAAAGGAAGGTAACGCTATTGTTCTTGATCATAAGTCATCTGATACTGTTAGTTATCCGTCCTTGAATAGCAATGTTGATGTTGATCATACCGAGTACATAGATGTTGCACCTCTAATAGTCTATAATTCTCTTAGATTTGTCATGAGCATTGATAAAGAAATCAACAAGTTGTTGAATGACACTTCTTTTTTGAGCGCTGAAATGTTTAATCACTTTCTAAGAAGACATGGTTGTAGGATTCCAATGCTATATCTTAGAATCCGTGCGAATATCCCTGATATGTGGAGGAAAAAGCAGAAGGAGGCCCTTCTTTGGTTTAGTCCTCCTTGATAATGGATAGTGACGTAAGTGTGTCTAACCAAAGACATTAAAGAAATGCGCTTGTTGGGAGGCAACCCAATAATAAGAATAGTTTTTTTTTATTATTATTTTGGTTTATTTTGTTTTTTTTGTTGAATAAGGGGGGCTAGTTTTGTCTTGTGTCGTCTAGGTTTTTGGTGTCGGTTTCTGTGGCCAGGTAACTTGCATGAGCTGAATTTGAAAAATCCATGTGGTTCCTTCCTTCCTGCCGATGTTACATTTGTGCACTACTTTTCACATAGATTCCGTTTTTGTCAATTTTTGCATTGCTTATGCTTTGTTCTATGATAATGCCTTGTCTATCATCTTTTGTGCCCCTACCCCCAAGGTCCGTCTTGTTTTTTTTTTCAAGTGTGCAGGATATTCGCGATAGCACTTGTGAGCTTTCATACGATGCCAATTTTCCGGTGGATGGTCCACAGTCTACTGACTTCTTCAAGCATTTCTGGATCTGGATCTAGACCACTTTCCAGAATTTCCAAATTCGAACTACAATCAGCTAAGTTTTTCTTATTCTGCACAACATGAGGACATGTTGTTATTTAAGTGTGGGGGAGGGATTGCTTGTACCTATGTGCTCAATTTATTATTCTTATCTTTTGAAATTTTTTGAAATTTTTTGAAATTTTTTGAAAAATTGTCCCGAGCATGATTTTAGTTTGGCTTACTTACTTGTTATATTCCCATACTTGTGCTGAGTTGACTAGTATTTTAGCATAGACCTTTGTTAGATAAGCCTTTACTCGAATTATTTTCATGTAAGCCTCTTCGATGGCGAGCTGAACTTAGGAAACTGTACTCATTTAAGCTGATAATGTTTGATTCTGGTTATCAGACCGTTCGCTTAGTGCTGATGTCATGGAAATTGTAATATGTGCGTAGTTGGAATTAAAGTAGGAAGTATCGTGAATATACCGAAGCCTGAATGTGATAAGTGAAACGTAACTATTGTTCTTTAAAAAGTATGTTCAAAAACAAATATGATGAATAAGTTGTGTGTGTCGAAAGCTGGTCGATGATTTGAGTGAGGTAGGTCATATCTCGAATGTCCTATACCACTATGATGACCAAAAGCTCACGACAGTCAGAAGAAGTTGCCTTATGATTGGAGTAAGGTAGGACATATCCCGAATGTCCTATTCTGCTATGACGGGCAAGAGCTCATTCTGATGTGTGTATAAATGTGAAAGATTATTAAATCTTACATAAGGAAAGTAGTATGAATAAATGAAAGACTTAGTTATCTCCTACCTTATCCCCAGTATAGGCCACGGTATATGTTGTAGGGAATATCCTCTCAGGTACAATCAAAATATTTAAAAACACATGTATTACTCTAGTCATGACGTGAGTAGTTTTGTAGGGCGTATGTATAGTCAGGGTGATTCATTATCCGTCTTTAATGGGTATTGGTTGGTTAGCTTGATTTTAATTGTCAAGTGTGGAATCGGTGGAAATTGAAGAAGGCTTTGCACACACTACACATTCGAGTAGTTGTTTATTACATTGGATGTATGTTTTTTATGCTAGTCGACCAGTTGTGATTTGAAATATGGGATTTTATGTGGTTCATTGCTTGAGTAAGTCTATGTTTTCTTTTGTTTTGCTCGGGACGAGCAAAAGCTAAGTGTGGGGGAGTTGTTAACGGTGATTTTTACGATATATATGATATTATTTCGTAGCAATTTCCTTCGTGTTTTATTACTTTTTATAGAAAAGTAAGTGTTTAAAGGATTTATTGAGAGAATGCATATGAAATTGGTTTAAATGCAAAATCGAGCTAATTACGTGGTTTTATTGGTGTTTTCTATCTAGATATATGGTTCTACATTTTGCACGTTTCTATTACCTTGTTGGTACATTTACATGGCAAGGGATGAGCTAAAAATATATTAAATTGAAGGTTAAATAGAGGGAGGAAGATGCATATTGAAGTTGGAATGAAGATTTACAAGTTGGACGTGCGTTTGGTGCTCCGTCACCGACGGCGGCGCCCAAGGAAGTAAACGGGCGCCCACTGAGCCTTTGGATTCGAGGATGTTCGATTTTTTCGTGTGACGACGGCGCTCAAAATTATATAGACGGGGCGCCTCGATCCACTCGCCCGACTCGAGTTTTTATGCATGATCGAATCAAGCGCCCAGAGGCATTGGACGGGCGTCCGGCCACCGCTTTGCTTTGAAACCGACTTAAAAACCTATTTATAGTCGCGTTTTCAACCCTAAAACACCACAATTCGATCCTGCCGCCCCAGCCCCTTGGGCGCCACTAGCTGCGTTTTCCCACCATCATAAACATCTTTTATCTTTTTTATTTATATTATTTGCATATCAACGATGAATAGAGGCTAAGCCTAGAACGAGCTTTGTGAAGCCAATTCTCAGCAGCGTTTTGATTTCGACATTGGATTTGGTTTTGTGAGTTTTTATTTAAAGTTGTTTCTTTATTACGTTTTGTATTGATTTTGCAATTTATATCGAGAGATAGTTGCTTTGTGATGTTTAACGTTTGATGAAAATCGTTATTAGACCTAGATCACCATATTAAAGATTAGATTTTTAACCTAAAAATAACGAGAGTTGCTAGGTTAAATTTCTAGGTTGCTAGATTGAGAAATCTTACTGACGATGACAAATTATGTCACCTTAAAGATCCGGGTTTTTCCTTATGTTATTGATGAATAATCAAGAATCCTGATGCCAAGAACGAAGAAGGGGTTTTTTATATTTACGGCTGAGTCTAAGTAGGATTCTTAGAGTGCCTACGTATCCCGTTATTATTCCAGAATCAAGCCTTACGTAGTTCCCGAACGCGTATTTATAAGGACAATGCATGACCTAACCCTAATATGAGTCGGTTTGCGCTATTGTCGATTTACCCTTAATTGGGCTTTACCCTTGCCCAAGTTATCCTGTGGATATTGGGCCAACGTAGCCGCGTGTGACTATGTCCTCGATATCGATCGCCCGACCGGGATGATCGACTCCTGGAACTTACGCCATGCACTGCCTGTAAGTCGATAGTCATGACCTCGAGCTCCTAGATATACTTCAGGCTCGAGGGTCGACATGCATGTCGTGGCTTCCAAGTCGATAGTCTGACTTGTATGCCTTACCTGGTTCATGTGCCCTGGTAGGTATTCAATCCATAAGGTCCACTCGATGATGATATATCGAGGTGCGTAACCCGGTATCGTCATAAGCCCCCCAGACCTGAGAGAGGCGACTTCCGTTGTCCGAGGTCAGATCTGCCAATTTGAAATCGTCTTCGAGTTGGACTAAAACTTGGGCGGAAATGGTGTAACCGCCAGATGCCACTGCCTCCCACCCAATCGTGGCCGTTCATTGTGACGTCAGAGCGCACTATCTCTTCATCTTCTGCCATAAATGATGTCACCCTTGATTTTCGCGATTCATGGGGGAGTTATAACTACTTGTAACCCCCCTAATCACGTCTTTTCACTATCATTCGGCATCAACAAAGCATAAAAGGGGGAGAAGAACCAGACGGTGAAATCATTTCTGCCTATCCAATTTCTCCATTTTCTCTTCAAAAAATACAAGTAAGCGTTCTTTCTGCCATCCTCTTTCTCTGTGTTCTTACCGTTCTTGCTTGAATCTATCCATGTCTAGTAGTGCTACAATTTCTGATAGGGTAGAGGAGTCTCATTCCAAATGATCAAACACCCATATCCGCCTTCCGATCAAACCCTTCCCTCAAATCCTAGGGAGCCCTTAGGTATTATCAGGGAGCCTAAGAAATTGTCCACCAGAATGGACGGAAAAGGGCCTAAGGGGTGCACTTCCTGTCTCACCATGGACGATCTCAACCAATTGCGGCAGAGATATGGGCTATCTAGCCTCAACCGGTGGCTCACTCACTTCCGGCCACCACCAATTTGCCGATGAGCCCCCGAAGCGGTTCTGACGGTCTATGTGGCCCAACTATCGATGGGGCTCAGGTTCCCCCTATGTCCGGCGGTCCAGGCTGTTCTTCGCCATTATGAGATCGGCGTGTCTCAACTGGGCCCAAATGCCATCCGGACTCTGATGGGCTTTCTGATTGCCTGCCGAGTCGCGGGTATCGGATTTACTGTCCCTTTGTTCCGATGGTGGCACAAGATTGCTGCGATGCCAGATTCGGGGTGGTACACATTTCAGAAGCGCGCCAATCGTCATGAGTTCGTGTCTAAAGGACCTTCATCTCATGGAAATTGGAAGCCTAGGTTCTTCTTTTCTCCGACATGGGTCGGATAATCCTTGTGTGTCGGCTTATGGAGGTCGAGAGAAGGAAGGGATGACAAATCGGGTCGGGAAGCCGCACTTAACGAAGCTCTTTCCTCAAGAGATTCACATTCGAGGTGGTTACACAGACTGAGTCTCCTTACGGCCTTGCCCGCCTAGAGGAGGCGGGACCTCGCCTCAGTATAGGCCTTCATGCCGTCGATCAAGAGAACCGTAGGAAGCTTTATTATTTTGTTTGCAAAGTCTTATCGCTTTTTGAAGTTGTATCTTTATTGTTTACGATCATCGACTCCTTTTTCATTTGTGCAAAGGGGCGGACTCTCGAAGGTCATTCCCGAAAGCTTCTATGCGTGGCTCGCTTCTTTGCCAATGCCACTAGGTCGAGGGTCGTTCCCCGGCGTCGAGGAAAGACACGCTCATGTTGTTAACCCGATTGAGGGTGTCGAGACAACTACCCTTGTCGCACAACCGACTCCGCCTTCTACCTCGGGGGGACTCACCCATGAACACCGGTCGATACGCGAAACAGAGGACATTATCGACTTTTGTTTAGGGTATATTTTACTATATTTTCGGGCTTAATCCCTAAACAATTTACCTTGTTTTCGAGGGAATAAATGAGAAAAGCATGTTTTAACCAATAAATTCATATAATTTCATTGAGGGTTTATAATTTAATTATGAGGAAATATTGAGTTTAAATGTTATTTCGTTACACATTTTTCTATTATTATTACTCGATGACTTGGTGTAACAATTATTTTGCAGAAAATGAAGAAATGCAAGGGGATATTATTTATGGAGAAGATTAATCTCATTTAATCAAGAGATCAATGTTATTCAATCAAAGGATTTTGAAATAAAGAAGGAAAATCGGAGCATTGAAGAGAGGATAAAGAAGATCTGATCGAAGGAGTGGAGTAGGGAACACGTTATACGAAGCAAGGTGTGAACACGTAAAAATGTGAGGTTCGGTCGACCGAGCCATGACACTCGGTCGACCGAACGTGATCTTTCGGTTGACCAACCCCGAGGCAAAAAAATCGACGCGCTTTTCTAGATCCTTCCCTATGTCGCCACAAACTCCTATATAAGCGAAAGATCCGTCGAAAGCGGGAAGGGTCGTCCAAAAATATTCACAAGAATACATTAGCATAAATTAGATTCATAATTAGGTTTTTATTTTTCTTTCAATTTCGATTCAGCAATTATGGTTTTTAATTATGAAGATGAGTGGCTAAAGGCCTGAGGCTAGACCACCATGTGAAGCCACCATCACCGGATTTAAACAAGGATTTTGCATTTATTCGTTCTAGTAAGTTTCTTGTTCTTCCTTCATGTTTTTTATTGTTTTTGTGCAATGTGTATGAACTATACATGTGTTGCATGCTGATTTGAATTTAGACATACGATAGTTGATAAATTCATAGATTACCGTGAAGAAGAGTGATAATATCTCTTCTAACAAACGATAGTTGAGGGAGGATATTGTTAGATTAGGATTTTACATCCATATCTTTGTTTCAGAGAGCTTTAGTCAAACCGAGAGGTGTACTAATTAAAGGTGTAGAATCGAGAGAGGAAACGCCGCTTTAGTAGATAATAATCCAAGACTTACGAATGAATATGCGATTTTCTTGTTAATTTCAGTGGGGTGGTGGATCAAAGGTGTGTTCTAGTTGTTTTAATCATAGTTGTTAGAAAAAGATTTGATAAGTAGTAGTTGTTCTTTTCGCTTTTGAAACCTTTATTTCGTTTCTTTAATCCAAGATCGTATTTATAAACCTTACAAAAGAAATCGGCGGAAACACTATTTTTCGTACAAGTCCTCGTGGATACGACCGGTTTCATCACTATAGCTGCGAACCTTCGCACTTGGGGTTGACATCGGTTTTATTTATTATATTTTATCAACGCTTTGCATAAAACCGCAAACAACTTT